>JAATLQ010031235.1:17412-28024 GCA_013421005.1 Heliconius erato x Heliconius himera | reverse complement strand
TATTTGAACCCTTAGGGGGTGAATTCTTAAAAACCATGAGACACGTGTTCAATGAAATATTTTTAAGAGTCTGAATTTCAAATTTTATAAAAATCGGTGCAGATTAACATTTTTTTCCATACAAACTTTCAACCTCTATTTCATCCCTTTAGGGTTAAAATTTTTCAAATTCCCTTCTTAGTGGATGTCCAGAATATGAAAATAAACATCTGCCCAAATTTCACGTTTCTACCATCAGCAGTTACGGCTCTGCGTGCGTCTTACCTCAGTCAGTCAGCACAAGTCCTTTTATATATATAGATTATGGAAAATAATATATTTAGGCATATTTTGATAAAATAAGTATATAATATTATATGAATAAATATTTGACTTTTGTTCCTCTCGTACCAAACACTAATTTCGTATGTAAGGACCTAATATTTATAATTAAATATTTAGTGTTAATGATATACTGCATAACAGTATGCATTAATTCTAAAAGTATTTGAGATTAAGTTGTGACAATCAATTATCATAATATCTAAAACAATTAGGTCCTTATGTTTTCGAATATTGATAAGAATCGAATCGAAATAGATAAGAGTTTTAATTAATTAGGTGAATAGTTTTATATTCTATAACAAAAAAAAATTAAGCGTAACAACGTCACCCTTTGAATGAGTAACCAAAACGTATTAACTACTACAATTGCTACCTGTTTCATATTTACAGAATCGATCAGCTCACACAAACGGGTGTGACATACGAAGTGGTGTCAAACATACCCAAGGCTTCTGAAGAGTTGGAAGAGAGGGAAAGTCTAGCACAAATAGCGGCTACGGGAGAGGAGGCCAGTGCGGCTGATGGCGAGACTTATATTGGTATACATTTTTTTAGAGGGAAGTTGGGAATCTGGTGTTAAGACACTCCATTCCGCCGAAGTCTTGAGGCATTATGTATTAAGTGGCGGAAATAACGCCGCGCTTTGTCTCATAATTCTACTATGAACATTTTTTATATTTACAATGTATCCCGCATATAGCAGTGTAGGTAGAGGAAACCTAGTTCGATACACTGCGTCTTGAGTAGTGGAATACGGGGCCATGTTTTGTCTTCACCATTGCAAGGGACTGAAAATAATTCATTAAGTATCCATAGTCGAATTATCGTTTCTATTCATATAATAAGAACATTTATATAGTATATTATATTAATTATGAATAATGCTGATCTTATGAATATTTTTTCCCCAGAAAAATACACTCGAGGCGTAAGCGCAGTTGAAAGCATATTAACACTGGATCGTTTGAGACAAAGCGTTGCAGTCAAAGAACTGGAGCAAGCCCGTGGTCAACCTATGACTATGCGGAAGACTGCTTCAGTACCAAACTTCTCACAGGTAACGTATATTCCACCGTATTGTATTGCATTAAGGTATATTTCACGTTGAAATACTACTGTTGTTTGTTATTACACGCATAACCGATGAGCATAGTATACCTATAGTACGGTCGACGAGCCGTGGCCGCTCTGAAATTAGCTGTATGCTATATGGCTGCGTAGATTGGATTTTAGGTTTTTTCTTGTTTTTGATAATTTTCTTCCCGAATTAACAATGTGCTGAACTTAAGTAAGTTCTGAAAACCTAACTTCAAGACGGCCACAACACGTCGGCCGTACTGTACTACAGGATAAATACTTTTATTCGTCGGTTCGGCTGACATCGAGATCGAACAATAATATTATTTTGCTCACGAGATCACAGCTTTGATTTAGACGTCGGTCCGACGGCCGGAGCTGAACACCCTCGGTGTAGTGACACCAAGTACTTGTGGTTTTCAGGGAAGTTTCTCACGACGCGACGCGTTACAAACTATATGCAACGCAACGCAATATGTCGTACGTTTGGTATCGACGTTGCAAGCGCAGGATGACTCGCGTGGCGTGGTGAGAACATACCCTTATATGCGTCCGCTTTCAAAAATATCTCGTTTTTATTATATGTACCACTCTTGTACCCGGGTATTGTTGTTCGTGTACTATTTGTACGCGTGTACCGTTGTACAGGTAGACGATAGCACTTGAGTATTATTGTACGTATGTACTGATGTACTTGTGTACTATAAGGGGACGTTTAATTACTACGTAACGCAATTTGGGAGAGGGCAAATGTTTCGATTCAGTTGGGAGGTTGGAAGGGAAGTGCAAAACAACGTAATATATTTTTATATAACTTAATGTGCAATATTTCGTTACGTTATTTAAAAAATATATATAATATAGTCGAATTATCGTTTCTATTCATATAATAACAAAATTTCTATAGCATATTATATTAATTATGAATAATGCTGATCTTATGAATATTTATATATTATATATATTATGTATAAATGTAAATTACGTTTTTTTTATTTCGTTTTTATTTTACGAGGAATTTGCTGACCGTATTGTTTTTTCAAATAGTATCGAAATGTCAGTATTAACATAATTGTAACTTTTTTACTTGGATGTAGCATAAGGTTTACAAAAAAATGGCGGGGAGGGCGTAATATGATTCATTCATATTACGCGCCGTAACGTTTTCATAGAGAGGTTAAGAAATATATTAAAAAATTGCATTACTTAATATATAAACGTCCCCTAATACTCCGGTACTATTGTAGATGTGTACTACAATGTGCGTGTGCAGTTGTACTTTTGTACTCGTGTACCACCACCACGGCTGTCGATGTCGCGCTTCACACGTGATAGTACGAGCGAGCTTACACTACTGTTACTAAACGCTTATGCCCAACTGTTTGTCACTAACAAAATTAACATGTTTAATGTTTTATATAGGTACATTCGAATGGGGATATATAATATATATTTAAAGGTTCATTTTATGGTTGCTTTATATGTTTAACAACGGTTTTTTATTATTATTTTTATATTTATTATATCAAATATAGTAGCTATGAAGATTTTGGTTTATACATTATTTATTATGAAGAAAGTGACATTTATAAGATTCCCAGACCATTCAGGTACACTGAATATTATAAAAAAGATGTTAAACTTACATTAGTTTTATGATATTTATTATCTAAACTTCATTTACGTACGACACTCGTAAATTTTTCACTTATTTAAATAAAGAAGACACAATTCATTAAATGTTCGCAACTACAAGGTAGAAAAAGGGTTTGTAATAACCAGCGAGTTGATTTATCAAAAAATATTAATTATTATACAATTTACAATACAAAATTTATATAAAGGAAGATTTTATTGGTATAAAAATAAAATAGTTTTTTTGTTATTATTTTCTCATTGGTACTTTATGTTTCAATAATGCTACTCTCAACGCTCTTATTCGTATTTATTTTTTCTGTATTTTAAATATAGAAGTTACCGTTAAAAGTAGTATTATAAAAAAATACAACAATCTTATAAACAACTATATTTTTATAAAATACCATTTTTAAGTAAATAAACTCGCTCGTATACAAGCTCTAATATATGTTGTGTGGGCAGCTGTCACAGGCGCTCGAGACCGCGGCCAAGAACGGGACTAACGTGAGTCGCATGGCCCTACTGCTATACTATGTTGCCTTTATTTTTTTATTTATAGATATCATCTTTATTATATTTATTTATCACTGTATTATTTTTGGTAATTATTGACATGTTATCGTTCTTTTATCGATTTGTTATCAGAATCGATATCGATATTTTTAAAACAAAATTTTAGATTTTTCTTTTCTTATATAACTTTGCAGAGAGATACATTTCAATAATTATATAAATCACTGTTTAGAATATCATCCGTGCTCATTTATAGGTGGAATGCTTCATTATTAGTGGTAATAACTTATAGGTGTAGAGGTCGCGTAGTCGATAAATTCTACAATAGGTTTATTGTGTTTGTGGCTTTGGCAATATATTTTATTCCTGCGAGATATATCTGTTTTTCATGTAAAGGTGTAATGGTGTTAATATTATAATAAATTTTCGTAATGTCTACTATTTTTATTAAATAAAACTACACTTTTCTCTAAATTAACAGTTAGTCTTGATTTCTTAAGGAGCACTTACATTGCAATTAAATGGAAATTCGTATTCTGTCACTTTCAAATTCTTTTAAGAGATTCACTAAAAAAGAAAACACCATCTTCAATATTGTAAATACATGCAAATGTGGTAATGGAAAATTAAATATAACAATCGTTTTCTTATTATTAAAAGTAGTAAATTATCAGGTTACATATCTTGATGTAAGTAGTAATGTAGACGTTACGCCTCATTTGTTTCCGCTACCTATCAAATGATATTACATAATATATTTACATATAAAATATGATGAAACCTAATTTGAACACAGATCATGCGTCTCGACTCATCGTTCGAGTCGCTCTCGGGGCTGGGCGGAGGGCGCTCCGGCAGCGTGGCCGACCTCGCGGACGAGACGCCCCGCCGCCCCATACACAGACACTCGTACGCCGCGCCCGCACACAACGATCCTGATATCGCCACGCCTACTAAACCTTTTGGTCTGGGTGAGTTATCATTTATTATACTGACACTTATTATAAACATGGATTGGATAATGTGAAATAATTATTTTTCTTTTTCAGTGTTAAAAGTACAATTTAAGCAATTGTCGTATAATTGTATGAGATTTCAAATCTTATTCATGCAAATCTTACTGTCACTTTCTATGTCACACTAACTTCTTATTCCTGTTATTATTTTATATGCATCTTATCAAATATCACCTTATATATATTATTATGTAATATATAATTTGTTCATTTTATATATGTGTATATGTGTATACAGTATAGTTCGGATGCGTCTAGTGCACCATGTAGAATAGGAACTAAACTTTCGTAGCGTTTGTCTACAGACTATACAAATGCACGATGATATTATAGTTGGTAAGGGAACTTAGTTTAGAAGCAAAACAAAACTTAGACTAAATTTATAAATTAGTAAGGCTAGTTTGATCCGTTATTAAATACAAAATGGTTCGAACATAACCTACATACTCTTATAGACGACACCGTCACGTTTATCAAAGTGTTTCCACAATACAACATGAGATTATTTCAGAACTTCACCATTATTTACGTTTTATTCCACTTGCTTCGTGGCAATGCTATGCTCCATACACTCACTCGTCTCCTCTATTTTCATTTCTTCTAGTAACTTCTTTATCGATATTGTAAAATTTATTAAATCGATAAAGATGTGCCATTTCAATCTTTTCAGAGTACTTATTTGAATAAATTTTTGACGTAGTTATCTCAACTGACAAATATTTTTTCAAATAGTACATCCGAATTCATGCAACAAAATTTTAAACCCAGCTTTAACTAACATTGTTTTTTTTATATCTTGGTTCCTTGCTCCCGTCAGGCTCGTTTTTATCAGGTAAAATGACAATGATTCGGAATGGCAACTGTATGGCAAAATTGTTAGACGTATGTTTTGTGCAACATTGGAAATAATGAATTAGTGCTGTAAAATTACACAATTAAAATCGTTTATTCAAAAATTGGCTGTTGAATTGGTTTAAAAAAGTGTTGTTAATAGTGACATAATATATTAAGAATTAAAAGTAATAAAGACACTGAAGGTACTAAATTAAGATAGAAAGTAATGCTAAGGCTGTTGTACCTTAAATCTTTCGAGCTTCAAGCACCCGCTTGTGTTATTGTGTTACCCATTGTTTGTTTGCGTGTATCTTTGATTTGCATGGGGCAAGCATGACCTGTATTTACTTTCCTCCTTTTCCCACTCACCTTTATTTGCTGACAACTGCGGCGAAGTGCTTTCAACTTAGACCACCTTGTAGTAGGATCGTGATCAATTTAACCATAATAAAATTTTATGATGTATTTAATTGAAAAATAATCGTATAAAAACAGCCAAAGAATATAATATTGTAATTCAATTGAAAATTATATTTAGGAAATATAATGAATTTTTCGAGATAGAACAAAAACTTGAGGGGCAGTTTTTTTATCTGTGTAAGTAGATAGAGTAAGTAGTCCTAGAAATAAGAAATTGGTTGTAGGTTTGTGAATGTGTTAGGTACGAGGTGCATGTCAAATGTAGCGACACGTATTTCATACAATTATTAATAAAATGTGGATAGAAATTATGTAAACGAAGCATGGATTCTACATAGATAGTGTAAAAAACCTAGAAATAAAAAATGTGTTTTGAATTAAGACAGATTATACCTATAAATGTTTTGAATTTGAATTTATAAAGACTGACTGATGTTATATTTAAAAAAAATGTTTCTTTTTTTGAAACAGTATATGAATACGAGTATATAATATTCGAATCATACTTACACTTTTTACTTCCTTTATTAAATTGAGTTCCCATATGAACGTTTTTTGCTTATGGCAAGGTTTGTATAATTAGTAACTATACTTAATATTTGAAAGTAAATCCTAAGTTAGTTCAGACAAGCATTGTGTAAGAAAGACATGATTGTAGGTTCGCTAATTGATAAGAATTTTAACGTTTCTATTGCAGCTCGACCAACGTTCCTTAACTTGAATTTGAACCTGAACTCACTGAGACTGCAGACGCCAAACAAGTGTACGTCCAGATATTAAGTCGTAGAATCATTAGAGTGGCTTGTTTCGAAATTTTTTATTTGGTTATATCATAAATATTTTTTGATTTTGTTCTTTTATATACTTCATTTATTACTCATGTCTACAACATATTTAAGAAAAAATACATAGATGGATTATTCTATTTTATTTTTCAACGTAACGTCGTGTTTTATTTTATTTTGCTCTTAAGGACTCGTTAACCATTGGCATGAAATCATTCACAAGTGAGCATGAAATTGGCAATTACCAAAATTTTTAATCATCTGCTCTCGTATTACTATATTCGTAATGGTATAAGTTATTCATAATTTTTGTTGTTTACATTGTTAATATTGATTCGTTTTCTTAGTGTGATTATTTGCGGTAGGCTCTCATTTGGTTTCACTAAGTAAATCTAAGTTTTAGCTAAGTTTTATAACTTTTATGCTTTGTTACTTTTAAACATATATGTTATATCGTAATCTACATTGTAGGATTTTTTGCTAGAAAACCTTAGATAATATTTTAGGATATAGAGAATAATAGAGATTTGTGTATTTATAGCGTCACCAGCCAGTGGTAAATTGGGTCTGCGTATGACCACATTGCACGAGGAACCGGGACGTAAGAACGATGATGATTCTCATTCTGAACCCGAATCTGCACCCACTGATGAACTTACTACGCCACGTTCACATGTAAGCTATCTTTTAATTGTAACTTTTAACTAACTTCCTGAATAAACTGCTCTGCTTTTAGATTAAGTTAGTAAGTGGCAACTGAAATGAATAACTGGACTGTCTTAATGAGATACTGTATAAATATCGAAATATATGTATGTAATAACATAAATCTAGTTCTAGGTGATAGCTACAGAAAAAAAGTATTAAAAGAAATGTAAAAGTAATAAAAGGTACGGACTGTAGTGTAAGAATTAAAATTATAAAAAAAATAACCTGCTCCTATTTTAAAATATTTAACATTTTCGAGTGCTATTCTTCCAAAAAGATCTAGGAACCGATCAAAAATGTTTGAACAGAAAAAATGTTCGAGTTTATTGATATATATGTATAATACTGTTTTTCAGCGCACTCGTTCCCGAGCCACATCGCGTGGATTCCTGCCTACTTCGAAGACGCTCGATTCATTACACGAACTGGCGTGTGAAAGGGTGCCCAATAAAAATTCACCTTCAATATCCTCTAGTGGATATGGTATGTTATGACAACTATAAATTATTTGTTTTCTTTAAAACTTTTATTTGTATTGTATAATTCGTGTTTATATTGTTAAGTAATGAAAACGCCAATTACCGGTTCTAATATAATATATATTTTTTAATTATAAATCCTTAATATTTTTAGGTTCCCAAGCAGTATCATCGACAAATCTCACTAACGACGATACTCTCTCAATCCGAAGTATGTCAGTTGACGATACACCGGACTTTGACAAAACAATGGACTATACACAACTTAGCCGGACAAAAACCTCCATGGCGGGCCTCAGGAACGAAATAACTGAACTTAGAAACGACATAAGTGAACTGAAGAATGAAATTGTTGAATCAAAGAATGAACTGGAAGAGGCGACTTTTGAGAAAGCCAAAACTCCAGTTTTGACGCCAGGATCTCGGAATAGAATTAATCCTTTCTTAAGGGATTGTGAAGAGATATCTAAGAAGGAAACACCCTTGGTGGACCCCCTTGGGGCTATTCCGATAGAGAACGCGGTGTTGTCTAGTCAAATAAATAAAGATAATGGACAAGTGAATGGTGAAAACGCTCATGAGACCTCTTTTAGTAAGTAAAATCTTCTAATATTTATTAACTTTGTTAGTTAATTTTGTTCTAGATTTGGATTATCATAATGATATTTTTTTATCTCACATAGTATAATTTAAAATATCGTCTAAATAAATAGAAAAGTAGGAACAGAGTGATAACTAGGTAGTTTTTGCTTTAATTATAGTATTCATGTATGTATTTAAAGGAAAAAAATGTACCAAAACTACTTTTACTACCTTTTTTATTATTTCATAAGATGTGCGAGATATCTCTGAAAAATCTTGAATGTTATATTTTTTTAAAAAGTTTCAACTTACTAATATTACTCTTCTCAACTTTTTAGTTCTACAATTAATTAATTTATCGTATTTGCGTTTAGGTGAAGCAGACGTAGAGTCGGTGAGCTCCGAGCAGTCGAGTCACGAGACACACAGCCGCGAGGCGTCCTCCGTGGGGGAGAGCGACTCGCCCGGACCCGACCCGGGTCTCAACACGTCGCTGCCGGCAGGGAAGGTTGGTTTTTATCATACTTTACTTTTTAATTAATTATTCTATTAAACATTTATATGTAATGGTATAAATTGTTCATAATTTTTGTTATTTACATTGTTAATTTAATTATTCTATCAAACATTTAAAGTCTTTATAATTAAGGGAAAATAGACATTTTGGATGACATAAAATGTTATTCAGAGTAGAAAACATCTTATGTTTATATATTTTTGGCTGTATTTTTTAATTTTACACTGTATCAAACATAAAGCAGTGTAGGCAGAGGGAACATTGTGATAAGACAATTGGTTTCCCACTTTCTGTCAAATTTCCGAGATATTGTATTGCAAAGACATGAAAGAGCTGCACTACGGCGGCTCTCCTTCTATGGTACTTGTATTTATTATAGTATATTTGTCCAGGTGGTACGTCGTCGTGCGGGCGCCTCAGCGCGGAACGCGTCGCGCGCGTCCTACCCGGCCGCGCGGCCCAAGTCCGCGCACGAGCCGATCACCGCCGACAGGAGTGGGGATGGTTGGTTAATTTATATATTTTGTTGTTATTGGTTTAAACATGTAGTTTTATGTGTAAAAGCCTTGCTTATAAATTTAAAGTTATTTAAAAAGAAATGCTAGAATTTGTTGTAATTAGACATTGCACATAAGAGCTGAGAGAAAAAATTACAAATGTTTACTGACAGCAGAACTGTTTTTTGGAGCTTTAACATGTTTAAAGACTTGAAATAGACATAGAGTTTTCCTTCTTTAAAATAAATTCCAGAGAATAAATAATAATAGCTTAGCTTAGCTTCACGGTGTATCCGTAGCTACGGTATATTATAAGTATGTAATACTGTAAATCCTCCTAGAAGAGTCGCACGACAGCCGCGCGCCGGCCAGCAGCTGCGCGGTGCCGGAGTGGCTGTCGCTGGGCGAGAGCGTGCAGCTGCGGCTGAGCAGCAGCACGGGCGTGGTGGCGTACGTGGGGCCCACGCACTTCGCGCACGGCGCCTGGGTCGGCGTGGAGCTCGACGCGCCCACCGGTAACTGCCCGTCTGTGATACCATTGCACCACCGCAACCATCGCTGTGACTTCGCCACGATGGTTTCAAACTCGTATATCTTGTCTTTATTGTATCTATTGTATGCCGGTATAACAACGTCGAATTTGGGTCCAGCCCCTGTAAAGGAGAATAAGTTACAATTTATCCTTATTACCCCGCTCTGGTCACACATAGTGCAGCATTGAGTTCTGTCTTTTACCACAAAGTGAGAGTATCTTGACACTCTGCTCACCTGAAGGTAAAAAGGTAAAATAAAATTGATATGTTATATAAAATAATTGTTATTTAGGATATGATTGCTTTATTTTGTATATTTAGATGTTAGATTTATTTACTGGATTATTATATAAAATAGCAATATGTATTTTTTTGGCCGTCAAAATATATATATGCGTAAGACATGTTTATGTATTTAACAAGTCTGCCGTTGTCGCAGGTAAGAACGACGGCTCAGTGGGCGGCACGCGCTACTTCTCGTGCCGGGCGCGCCACGGCATCTTCGTGCGCGCCGACAAGCTGGCGCAGGACCGGCGCGGCCGCTCCGCGCGCGCCTTCCGCGACGCCGAGCTGCGCCGCGCCGCCAGCAAAGGTGAGTGCGCGTTAGGTTACTCATCTGTACGCGCCACGGCATCTTCGTGCGCGCCGACAAGCTGGCGCAGGACCGGCGCGGCCGCTCCGCGCGCGCC
>JAATLQ010031235.1:0-17402 GCA_013421005.1 Heliconius erato x Heliconius himera | reverse complement strand
ATCTGTACGCGCCACGGCATCTTCGTGCGCGCCGACAAGCTGGCGCAGGACCGCCTTCCGCGACGCCGAGCTGCGCCGCGCCGCCAGCAAGGGTGAGTGCGCGTTAGGTTACTCATCTGTACGCGCCACGGCATCTTCGTGCGCGCCGACAAGCTGGCGCAGGACCGCCTTCCGCGACGCCGAGCTGCGCCGCGCCGCCAGCAAGGGTGAGTGCGCGTTAGGTTAGTCGTCTGTACGTATGAATTTCAAAACGTTCCACAGCTTAACTCTGTGGTACACATTTTGACCATTTATCAAAAATTACAATTATCACTAAACTACTTCGCTGGGATCACCGTGTAGTCCACAACGTTTATGCAAAATTTCAGAGCTGTAGGTTTAACGGTCTATGAGAAATAGCATTATAACGAAACTTACTTTTGACCAGTAAGAGCTTCGTTTCGCTCAGCTTACTCAATCGATTAAGTCGTTGCTGAAATTAGCGCGCACAAACGCACAGACAAAGAGACAAAAAAAACATTATCTATATATATAAAAGGACATGTACTGACTGACTGAGGTAAGACACGCACAGCCGTAACCGCTGATGGTAGAAACGTGAAATTTGGACAGATTTTCATTTTCATAATCTGGACGTCCACTAAGAAGGGATTTTGAAAAATTTTAACCCTAAAGGGATGAAATTGGGGTTGAAAGTTTGTATGGAAAAAAAATTAAATCGGCACCGATTTTTATAAAAATTTAAATTCATACTGTTAAAAATATTTTATTGGACACGTGTTTCTTGGTTTTTTTAGAAGTCACCCCTAAGGGTGCAAACACGCGGGCGAAGCTGCACGTGCCCACTAGTTATTTATAACACAAAACTAATACACTAGCGAATGATTACATATTGTATTTTATACACTAACCCTTAGTGTTTAGTTTCATTATTATATTAAATTTTTTAACAACCTTTGGATGCAGTATTATACTGTTAATAGTGCACCAATATACTGTTAATATATTGGTGCACTATTAACAGTATAAATAGTGCAGTTTTCAATTTGTAATGTTCGACATGTACTACATTCATACGAATCCTTTGAGATATTACTTGCAAAAAATTTGTATTTTTTATGTTAATGTTCTTTATCAATAACCAAACGATTGGTTGTACCGTATTTTTGACAATGATTTTTATATTTAATACATTACAGGTGAAGGACTACACAACCTGCACAGATCAAGGAGCCGCGGGGACAGTATAAACGCGGTGGGCACCAAGAGCCGCGCCAAGTAGACCGCGGCGGGCCTCAGCCACGTCCATTCACGTTTATTTTAAGTTGCGATCCTGTAACGCGTATGGTGCTTATAATTTATCATATTTTATCATGTTTTACCCTTTTGACGAAGCAATATACTTTATTTATATCGTTGCGAGTGTTTTGGGGAAACTCGATACTCCTCCCGAACGTTAACTCGATTAACGAATCGACGATGGAGTTTTCGTTTCCGAACGATCTTAGACCGATGATAGTGACATTTGTATTATTATTATTATTTTTATCATGAATTCGCCATTGAATTTGTAAATATTTGTTCAATCATATTATTTTAATTACGTTTTTATTGTAAATATTTCAATTTTTGTGTGTGTTGTCCGTTATTTAATTTAGACGCCAATGAGTTTGTGATCGGTAATTTGATGAATTATTTGTATAGATTTTTTTACTGTATAGTTTGTGGTGTAGATTTTACTGTATGTAAATTTATATATTAGCTTATTCACAATGCTTTTTTCTAGTAGGTCGAGTGTTATCTTTGGTACGTGTATCGCAACGAAAATTTTAGTCTTCTAGAAATTGGCCAAAATCAGGACCAGTCTAACTGCCATAAACATCGGGTTAAAATTTAAAAAAAAAAATAGCAAATCGTATTGACTTTTAGACACGCGATGTTGTGACCGACATCGATTTTAGTAAATTGAGTTCCTATGAGCATTTTGATATTTCCCCGGCGTTATTATATGAATTAAGAACTATGGCCTCTTAACATCCACTTAATTATATTTATATTTAAGTGCATTTTTGCCCCCCCAGATTGCTCAGGACTTGGCGCGGTTGCCAGCTTGTGATAGTTTCTTGCCACCGGAACTAGAGATCGTGAATTTATTTTTCTACGTCACTAAACTAGCGTTTTCGCCCTAATAATTTTCGAAATAAATTTGAAATCGTCCAATGCTACATCTTCGTCCTTTTAAAGACTTGTACTAAGTACACCGACAGCCATACGACGGACTAAATATGGCCAAAAACAGTGAGATCCTGTTGCGCGCCCGCGCCCTTATATCGACTAGGTTGTGTAGGTATTTTGAAAATGTAATGTAAAATAAGTGTTTGTAGTCGTTTTTGGTGAGATGTATATTAAAATCATAATCAAATTTTTGTCCTCAAATTATATCTCCATCCACATTCGAACAATAAGCGGTGATGTGTACATTTTCCGTGACGACGCGTCCAGGCGTAGTGTAGCTCACCTAATGTATATTCCATCCTCTTAGAGTAATCGTAAGTACATATATAGATAGCACTGTGAGAACACTCAGCGTCGTAGCCCGCCACTTGCCTCCATTCCTGTACACTATGTTGTATATTAATATTAATAATGTAAGGTTATATTAAAATATTAAATTTATCAAATATTCAGCAGTTTTTGACTATGCACTCAGTGTCAGATCCAGCCCATAGCAAGCTTGCTAGACTGTCGTACTTAAACATTCCATTGCATACATTTATCGTTCTACTGAACCTAATTAAGTTTTAAGTTACATTTTTTATAGACAGGATATGTTTTTCTCAAATTTTTGCATTTTTTCTTAAATGAATTTGATGCGTAGGTCAGTGTGTATGTGAGAGGAGTTGTCGCTACAATCGATATTAACTTCGAAAGTCGATAAATGAATTTATCGATTTTAAAATTACAAAAAAAAATTATTGTAACTAACATATTATATTAATTTGGCTATTGGATGATAACGCATACAAATTAAATCGATTGGAGCAGCAAACCTGTTCTCGACTAGGACAGCTCAATGTGTAGTCGACGTTTATAAAATCTAAATGGAAAAAAATATTTAAAATGTTTTCATATATCGTAGGATGTGTCTTTGAAACTCTCGATGTGCTTATGTCCAGTAGTTTAGACCACGTGATCGGTACGTAACGAAGAGACAAAGATGGCGGAACGGAGAGTGCACTAGGGCTCCTAAGTTAGGCTAATAGTCTTGAAGCGTCGTAGGTCCTAATATAAATATATTTTTTTTTAGAAATTAAGCTGACCATGTGCTGTGCTTTTGTTTTAAATAATAGTTTTTAGGTAAATGAAATTATTTTGTTCATATTATTATTAATTATTAATATTATTTTATATTTCACTTAGTATTTCGTATTTATTGCAGTCAATTCTTGTACGAGCTTTTAACTTTATCGTTTCTTTATGATTTGTATTGTAAGACTAGTTTGTTTATGTTGCCGTTTTTTATGTGTAAATTAAATAATTAATAGATCACAAATCAAATGTAATTTCTATTTGTTTGTATGTGATAAGCGGTTAGTGTAGGTGGCTACGTGGTAGCTTAGATGGTTGCATCTTCATTATTGTAAACATTAATTATATTAATAAAGAGATTTTAATATTTAAATACAAAAATAGTTCACTTCTAGTGGAAATATTTTTGCCAAGTACAGAAGTAGCGGATTCGAGTCAACCATCGCTGTCATTATCAATAAATGTATAATAAAATATTTTGTTTTATTTACTAATTATATTGTTGTTTTATTAAAATATTTATTTACCTATTTTATTTTTCCCTCTTTAATAATTATGTTTTACATAGAAAATAATAGAAGGTGGATTGTTGTTTCTAGATATATACTTATAGCAATAGTATGTGTATGTGTGTGAATAGAATAGAGGTATTTAAGGAATGATTTGAAGTAGTAGCGTAGAACGCTAGTCATATAATTTAGTAGAAAAATACGAATTAATAAAAAGGAATGAATGTGTTATAGTTTGTGTTTACTGTAAGTATTGTTTAGAAAACTAAATGTATTTAAAATGTACATATTATCCGGAAAAATCGCAATGAGGCCAGTCGTGGCGCAGCGGCACGAAGTGTGACTGTAAAACCGACGTTGTGGGTTCGATCTCTACTCGAGAAGATGAAATATTTACTTAAATTTATATTTCCATTTCTCCGCTTTGGCGTCGAGACTAGGCGCGGCGTTGAGTTCTGCCGCTCAACACGCAATGCCTCCAGAATTCAGTAGAAAGTGGGGAACGGAGTGTCTGAACACTAGGTTTAGGATTTAATTTTAATCTCAAAGACTTAAAAAATCTACATCATACATATTTAGCGAATCAGGTTTTTTAGTTCGTATTGGTATACTTAGAGAAATAGTCATAAATAATTTATCATCAATTCGAAAAATATTGGATAATACACCTAGAAAAAGTTATTACAATGTGAACAGTAGAGACAGTATTTGGTAAACCATATAAGTGTACACACCAGCATCTAAATCAAATGTGCTAATAAATGATAAAAGCACGGTCAATAACTAAAGCAAAATGCAATATATAAAGACGAGAGAACGTAGAAAAAAAAAGTAGAGGTTGAATAATTATCGATTAATCTTCATTTAGACCATATTAGAAGGATGTTACTAAGAGTTATTCATTTCTAAAGATTTAGGGCATGAGAGAAGACCCAGAATTGCAATCACGGTAAAGGCTAGCTTGAAAAGTTATGAAACGCAACAAATTAGCAAAAAAATTATTGCAGGCACCGATTACACTATATTTATCTTTGTGCACCAGGTCAGGTGCTACATTCCATCATGCATTTACACTACTCTACATCTAGTGCCCTAAGTCGTTGTGCGCTATATAGTGTAATTGCCACTTAAGAATATGGAAGCGTCTGCAGAGACTACGTAAAAAGTAAATATGAGTCTTGTATGCATAATGCTGATCTATTATTGTAATGAGAATCGTTTGATAATGAATAATGGCAGCTGTGCTCAACGTTCGTGACAATACTATTGACGCATAAATTATTCTTCAATAGTTTCCGATTTGGTAGGAGGTTGCTGTCACAGGGCGTCGGGCGATACCATTTCCTTTTTTTTTATTAGATCAAATCACAATTCGGCGTTGAGTTCTGCCACTCAACACGCAATGCTTCCAGAATTCGGCAGAAAGTGGGGAACGGAATGTCTTAACACAAGGTTCCCTCTGCCTACCCTGCTGTGTGCGGGATACAGCGTGAAGCTGATTTTTTTTTTTGATCAAATCACAAATGTACCTGCTTGAAAAATATGACATGAATAATTCAATTATATTAAGTAATACGAGTACGAGTATATCATATTGTCTGACTCCGAAACTACAATATTATAAAAATATATTTCTGACGATATCGTGGAAAATATTTGAGTTATGTTGAGATGGTCGTGGCTTAAAATGTTGTTTGTAGGAATTTATAATTACAATTTAAAATCAAATCAGCTTCACACTGTATCCCGCATACAACAGGGTAGGCATTGGGAACCTAGTGTTAAGACACTCCGTTGCCCAATGAATGAAACGCCGAATTGTCGAGGCATTTAATGTTAAGTAACGGAAACTCAACGCTGGGTTTTTTTTATTACAAATTAAAGCATTAAAGATTATTCTTACCAGATTTTTAGGGTTCATTTTCGTTGATGGTTACAGCACGTATTCGCGGTGCAGGAGATTACCATTTACGCACGCCGAGCCGTGCACACGATGATTACAGAATTATAATAATTTTCATTAGTTGATAGACAGCGCATGTGGGGTACGGAAGCTTTTCCTCCTCGCATGCCCTAAAGACCGCGCCGCGCCACGATTGCTTTACACCAACCAATGCACTTCATTGGTTATTAAGCCAAGTACAGGGAATACTCGCATGCCGAATAGATAGATACCCTTTTTTCATTACACGAAGTCCCGTATTCAGGGACTCTCTGAGTGTTGTATAAAGAATGAGAAATAAGTAATGGGCCCTTATGATTAATAGCAACAGCTCACTGATTTTTTAACCCAAAAAAAGGCGGTTGTGAAGATTTATAAATGTAATATATTATATACTAGCGGCCTGCTCGCGGCTTTGCCCGCTTGAATTACATGATTATTCATTTGAGAAATATAGATATTACAAACAGCTTTAACTATTAATTAATTGATTTGGATAAGTACTCATGATATTATTTGTAGAATAACTTATCTAGCTCCTGTACAGTTTGTAAATTAGTAACATATATTATTAGTTAAATATATAATTGGTATACAGAATATACATAGAAAGCACGTTTTTAGCCATTTTTATATAATCTATAAAATAATCAACATTTTCGGTCAAGTTCAAGTCGTACTCATGCCCCGAGAGTTTCGTACCAGTTTCGTGAATGCAGATACACCAAAAGAATAACTAATTAAGTTGTCATTTTGTATCAAATTAAGTACAGATTAAAATTTGTACCTAATGGTTCTTTTCTGTGACACAAATACAATAAGTATTCAATTTTTGAAAAATAATTTTCGAATTTTCCTTTATACGTGCCGTAAATTTTAACTTCTTAACAAATTTCTTAATTGTATATCAACGGGAAGTAGTACTCCCTTATAGTTATAATAGAAAATCGTCGTCATTTGATTGCGATGATTTAGAAGATAGATTTTTTGTGCTCTAAGGGACAACAATGAGGTGTCTAACTTTTAACCGATCTTGTACAAAATAGTCTTGACAGACGGACAGACGGACAAACAACAAAGTTATCTTATAAGAATTTTGAGATATGTACCCTAAAATACCCTTGGCACATACATACATGCAACATGCAGGTGCAATAGTGCAATGTCGGTACGTGTCGCTTGTAAGTTATGAAATAATACTGCGGGATATTTTTATAAACAGTGTCATAGCATTTTTTTTTGAGACACAATTTTTTAGACGTTGCTCCCAAAAATTAATTATTTTATACGTTTCTTAAAAAAATATTAATAACATAAACGAACGAACGGACTGAAGAACAAATCAAAATATTTCTTTGAATATTAAGTCATTCTTTATCACTGTTTTAAATAATTACGAATTAAGCTAGACTGTTAATGTTGTTAAAAATATTTCCAAACTATAAAAATATTTTTTTTATGCACAGCGCCATCTATTTAAAGTTCACCTAACATAATATTATATTAACCGAAAACGATGTTGTGCTAAAGTATTAAAATGATTAATATTCCTCCCGTCGTAATTAGATAGTGTTTAATTCCACAGAATGTTTTTTGCGTTATCAAGATTCGTCAATAGATAGCGTTATGTGTATGAAAGAGAGTATCAAGATTCGTTCGTATCAAGTTCGTATCAAGAAGCACATGTTTTGTTATATATATAGATTTTATGAAACTCATATAAAACGACCTCAGTTTTAGTTACTATATGAATTGACATTTATTTAGAGGTACCCTTAATAATTAGTCGACAATCTGGTTCCAATGTGCAAAGAAATATGCTTTTCTATTATCTGTCACTGTCAGTCAATTATCAGTAATTATATTGGACCCACACTGCACGACATTAAAGATACTAAAAAATATGAAGATGATAGCGGATTTTTAAAAGCAGATTTAAGTGATTGATGTAATGATAAAATTTCTAAATATATTACTGTGCATGTCAATTAAATGATATACATATGGGACAAGTAAAAATTACCTAATATGACATAGTTAAACAAAAAAACATATATAAAAAACAATGTGTAAGCCATGGAAAATACCCCTATATAGTGCATAAATCTTCAATAACGACAGTTGACCTTATTCGCGACGTCGCGAGTGTCATCTGGCGGGCGGCGGGGCGGCGCCCCACGTGCCTGGTACGCGCCTTCAAATCGTACAAACGTAAAAGTAAAACGCAGTACTGTTGGAAGCTAGCATTGTAATTGCATTATGATACTTTTTTATTATTTCTTTGTATGTTGCTGTGAAATATTACTACATAAATGAGGTTCAACTTCATTAGGAAATTAAATATAGCACTAATACTATAAAAAACAGGTTATTTTTATAATCAGTTTTAAAGTATCATTATTTTATAATTTAATATATTTTAAAGTTTTCAATAAAAATAAATAATATTAATATATGACAATTTTATTTCTCTGTGCTCTAAATATAGTAGTCTAGTTAGTTATTAAGATTCTATCATTTCATTCTTTTTATTTACTTATAAATTATGCATTGCGCACATATTTTGTCAACGGTACCTTGTAATCTATTTTCGTAGGAAAATGGCTCGTTACAAAGGAGACATCGTTCCATAATGGCCTAACATGGGACTCGCGTGACTTGCCATTTGCCAGGCTCTGCTTTTGCATTCCACCACTTCACTGAGACCTCGACCAGCAAACTGGTTGTTGATTGTAAAAATACTCAATTTTTGTTCAAACAATGTTATAATACGATATTAGGCATAATTTGTAAAATGGATCAGCCAGGTCCATCTACAAGTAACCAAGATCCTCGTTACGACTTTATAGGTTCCTACGTTGTAAAGTCCTTAAAATTGAAACCCGAGAAATGGATGCGAGTACTAAGTATTGAAGAGCACAGAACAACATTGAGAGATTTTTTAGACAAGCCTTATCCGATTTTGCTTGTAGTAGTATTAACTCACGCCGCCCAATTGGTTCCTGTTGTATCATTTCCTTGCTATTTGAAAAATAAAGCCGTTTACTTTGTCAAGAAGAAACCAGATGTAGTACCTAAGGAAAGATGTGCTGAAATGGTTATTTTTGGTAAGTATTTCTCTACTTTCTACTTTTTTTTACTATAGTATAACGCGTTGTTAACTGTAAAAATAAAATTGTAAAAAGTAAAAATAAAATGTAGCATATTATTTCAATTAATTTAAATGATCATTAACCCAGGGGACCTAGCACCAAGATTGATAGATGAACTGGCTGCATTAGTTGATGAAGTATTCGTACCTCTACTTTCTAATCCTCTTAATCATGAAGGATGGCCACTTGTCGTTTCTCAAGACATTTTAAAACAAATTCATAATTTGAAAAGTACTGTGTATGAGGTAAAATTTTAGCTTATATTCTTATTTATATTATATTGATATTCTAATTAAATGAAAAAAAAAATCTCTAGGTAAAGGGAAAAGTAAATGGACAGACAGTCCTACCAATGCCTGTAGGAGTCGAATTAGTTTATGAAGCAGAAAAAGGACTTCTACGAGGAGAGGAAGTTGACTTATATTTGAAGAGTGCTATTGAAGGAGTCGTCATAAAATGGGCGCAACAGATCAATGATGTCATGATGGAAGACTCCGCGCAGGCCTTTGAAAATGGACAGAATCCTTTACCTAGCGTTGGTTAGATACTTCAGTTAATGTAAATGCAATCATTGTATAGAAAAACTTAATCGTAGTTGAATTAGAAATTGATAAAATTTAATATTATTATGTAATTATTTGATATTTACAAATATGTTACATAACTTTACAGAACTTGCGTTTTGGAAATCTCGCTTAAGTAACTTGAATTACATTTATGATCAGCTGCGCACTGACAGGGTACGATGTATGGCTGTTATACTAGAGAAAACAACTTCCGCGTATTACCCTTGTTTTAGTCGCCTTTTTAAAAATATTGTATCAGGTAATAATACAGATAGTATAAATTAATTTTAAATTTAAAATGTTAATAATATATAAATAAATTAATTATTAATTAAAAAATGTAATAATACCCTATAGCTTTAGCTGAAGCTCGTGAAATCGACTTATATCTAAGGACACTAGAAAAACATTTTCAAGCCTTAGAAGATACAGATTTCACTGAATGCCAACCTCTCTTCCGCCCGTTATTTCACGTGATTTGTATGGTTTGGAGAGATTCCAAGTATTATTGCAGCTCTTCTAAGCTGATGGTTTTAATAAAGCAAATTTGTAACTTACTTATTTACCAGGTAGGTTTACAAACAAAAATAGTTTCAAGTAATAAAAGCTTTTTGACAAGTTATACCGGAGAATAAAATATTACTATTTATTTTTAGGCAAAGAAATGTTTAGACCCAAGTACTTTATTTCACAGCGACATAGACGAAGCCCGACAACGTATTCAGCTTACTATAGATATTTTGAAAAGTTTTCGAAATACCTTTGAATATTTTAAGGAGCGACTACCAAGCTACTTCGTTGATAGAACTGTTATTCCTTGGACGTTTCATCCGAACGTAGTGTTCGAAAGGATGAATAGGTTCCTCGACAGACTGAACACCATACAGTGGTTTTTCAAAACGGTGCTTGAATTTCAAAAATTAGAAAAAATTGAAATCGGTGGAATGAAGGGACGTGTACTTGGAGGACAGATAAGAGATATTTCGGCGGAATTCGATGGATTTTTTCATAGCTTTGCGTCAAAATCGTATGATGTTTTGGATCCTGACGACGAAACTTTTAATGAAGATTTTAAAGCTTTTCAAGAAAATATTATCGATTTAGATTTAAAACTATCCACAGTATTAGTAGAGTCTTTTGATAATTGTTCTACTCTTGAAGGTATATTTAAGGTAAATTGAAGTTTTAAAATTAATGATTATTTATAGAATAAAGACATATTTCATAGTATTTAACTATGAAATATGTCTTTATTCTATATATAACAATCATCCTTAATTCGTGTTCTATATTTTTAGCTAGTCGATATTGTTGGTTCAGTTCTAGATCGACCACTTATTAAAAACGAGTTTACAGCAAAATATGTTGAAATAATTGTTATGCTTGAAGAAGAAATTATTACTTGTGAAGTAAGTTTAATATAATTTTGATCTAAAATCGTTGATAAATTTTGTTACACGGTCTTAAAATTCGAGATATTACTATTTAGGAACTTTTTAAAGAACAATATCATCGTCAGAACAAATATGGTCATATGGAGATAGATGCATTTTTCCCACCGATTGCTGGCGGACTTCTTTACATGACGACTCTTGCTGCAAGAATAACTAAGCCAGTTTCTTGTTTTAGAAGTTTACAACACCCGTAAGTAATTATTTTATTTCGAATATATTTTCAATGATTTATTAAAATATAATATTTAAAATTACTTTTAAGTATATGTATAATTGTATTTTGTATATTTACTTTTTGAATTCTTCACCTCTGTAAACTCCAATTGCGTATATTTGGTTTTATTTTTTTTTTAAGTAATATAAAGTATACGTTTATTTTACACTGTATAACCACTATATTAAATCCAAACCAATAAAGCGAAAACTGATATTTGGCTACAAACACGCGGTGTACAGTGTTAATATAAATTTAAGGAACTGAAACAGATAAACTAAAATATTGATTACGTTTCATACATAAACATATTGTTACATGTAAATAAACGCCATCTTAATTCACTACCGACTGTTACGCCAGTGGACCGCCATATAATATTAATGTCTCAATTTTTTTTATTATATAAAATATATTAAATTATCAATAAAAATTATTTTAATGTTTTGCACAGATTTGAATAACATTTTCAGATCTAAACAGCTGATCTTCACGAACTTATAAGTCTTTAGTCCGCTTTCGCAATTTGCCGCACCCGTTACGCACTTGGGTGGGGCAAATTGCGAAAGCTGATTATTTGACTGACTATCATCTGAAAATTGTGGCATTGGTAAATGTAATTTGAATTATATGAAATAACTTTTACAATAAGGTTTAATAAAATAGGTTTTTACGCTTTGAGATAAATGCTGTGAGTCCACGAGCCATCATCGGCCATATTGTAAATGCATTTTTTTAGAATATTTTTTTATTCATTACAAAAGCACAGAAAAACAAATTTACAAGTAGCACAGATAAATATTTATATATTATTGCCTAGGATAAAAGATACCGAAGAGTCGAAAAAAATATTTACTCGATACGAAAAGCTCATTAGCGATATAAATGATTTTAAGAGGAAATATTTTGACGACTGGGCTATCAACGTACCTAAGATTATTGAGAGCAAATCTAAAAATACAATATTAGCACGACAAGGATCTGACTTAGTCTTAAACTTTAGTCCGACGGTGAGTCTATTTAGATATAAATCATAAAAATATATATATATATTTTTTTCATTTTAATGTTATTTTTATAGTTATTAGAACTAATGAAAGAAGTTCATCATTTAAGAAACAACCCAGATTTTCAAAAAGATTTACCAGCCGAAAGTCTAGAATTATTTGAAAAACAAGAAATATATAGGCAGTATAGAATAAACCTAAATAATACGATTGATTGGTATAATCAAATACGAAAGAACAGCCAAAAAGTCGAATTTGATTTAGTAGAAGATGAAATTAAAGCGATTGATGAAAGAATTGAAATGGCACAAAACGAACTCAATTGGAATTCTAAAGGTGAAACCTTTTACTATTATAAAATTTTAAGAATTTACATATTTAATTTTTTTTTATTTTACTTGAAGTGATAGGAAATATCACCACCGGCACGACAGGGCAAAATTTAATCGTTATTCATTTCACGATGTTTATATTCGGACTGGGTATACTGATAAATTCTTTTTTACTATTATTCAATTTAAATAGATGCATACTTATCTACGCCTTACCCTATATATTTATACTTCTATCATTTATTAGATTTATGGAATTATCTAGAAGAACTTAATAAGTTAGTCGGTAGTCTATTTATGCGAATGTCTAAGATACAAGCTAATTTAAAAGAGATGAAAACTATAATGACTACATGGGCATCGCAGCCCTTATTTGAAAGGAAAGAAGGCAAGAAGGTATTTTTCATTCAACTTTTGTTTTTTTTTATTAAAATTATGTAGAAATCCTATATTATGTTATGTTATTAGGACACGCTACTAAATCTTGATGACTGTCAAGAACGTACAAACAAGCGCTATACAGATATTCAAGAAACCGCCGATCGTATAAATGTGTTGTTGCAAGAGAATATGGAGCTTTTTAATATGCAGAATAATCAAGATAGCGAAATATGGTTATCATATGTTTCGTTCATTGATGGACTAATTGAAGAAACATTGTTTAAGTCTATAGCCTGCAGGTATTTTTTTAACTATATATATATATATTCTTAAAAATTGAGAATTATTTTTTTTTGTCAGACTTTTTACATATCTGGAAACTTTTTTAGCTTAGGATACATATCTGAACACATGAATCCCAAAAACAAACTGGCACCATTGTTTGAGGCACAATTAGAGCTTTTAGAACCAGATATGGTTTTTTGTCCAAGCCTCGACCCTAACGAAGAGAAAGGCTTTACAGCCATGATAAATAATTTAATTGAGGATATTTTGAAAATGTCAACATTGATATCAAGAATAGATCCGAAAAAGGAGGACTCATATGAAATTGAAATTATAACTCAGAATGATGTCGTGGAAATGAAGGATGAAATTTTAAATGGAATTGAGAGAGTAACTATTTGTATATTCAGTAAAAGTGATTTAAATTTAAAAAATCAGCTCACGCCCACAGCAGGGTAGGCAAAGGGAACCTAGTTTTAAGACGTTCTCGTTCTATACTTACTGCCGAATTTTTGGGCTGGGCTTCTTGCCTTGGTGTCAGAGCAAAAAAATGAAAATATTAATAAATAATCATTCATTCCTTCGAGTGGGGTTCGAACCCACAATCGTCACATTACTTTAACATTCTTCTGCCACTTCGCCACGACGGCCTAAAATTGATTTATATTTATTAAAGTATTTTTTTTCTACTTTAAAGGTTATCGAAGAAGCAAACGACTTTTGTAAGACTTTCGAAAATTATTCTTATTTATGGCTAGAAGAAAGGGATGCTATAATGGAAATATTTTTGACTTATGGTCGAATATTAACACCAGATGAAATCGATCGAATTGGTTCCGATGATAAAGATGTAGTACCGCCTGTACCTTGTCCACCTAAAATGGAGGCTTTCAGAGAACAAATCGATCATTATGAAAATTTATTCCTAGATATAGAAGATATGGATTCTTATAAAGTATTTAATTCGTGGTTTCAGGTAAAATAAAAAAAAAGCATAATAAGCTTAAATCTCTTGTACATATTTATATCAAAATTATACTTTTTTAATTAGTTATAGAGAGAGAGCCAATAGTATAATAGTAGGGTCAGACCTTTCTTATTTTATAAAGCCAGAAGGTTTTTATGCGCCTGCACTCAACACCAGTAAGTACAATTAGGGAATATGGATCTTGGGTGGTAGTTACTTTGGGAGTTATTAGGTAACTAAGATACAAAAAATTGTATGTAACTTTCGTTAAATTAAACTATTGGCTCTTAGATGATTATGTTAATAACAGGATTTTTTTTTAGGTTGATATACGACCATTTCGACAAGCGCTTTTAAATACGGTACGTAAGTGGGGAAATATGTACAAAGAGCATTTAGTCGAAAACGTTACGTCAAGCTTAAGTGATTTAGGAAATTTTATTCGCAAAGCTGATGAAGGTATACTTTAATGGATATAAAAATATAATATAAAACACACATATATATATATATATATATTAAAATTATAAATTGATATATGGATTTTGTTTTAATAAGGTCTTCTGCAACCCGTCCCTGAAGGTGATTACGAAGCTCTAGTTTCAGTAATGGGTTACCTAATGCATGTCAAAGACCGTGCTTTAACAACAGATGATATGTTCCAACCGCTAACGGAAACTATAGAACTGCTTAAATTTTATGACATGGATATACCTGAAGAGGTCAACGTACTTTTACAAGTGTGTATCTGCATAAATATATAATATTGTCTTTTCTAAATCTCTCACGCTTTCCAAGATAGGATATTTAATGAAGAGTTACTCCACTTCTATATTCACTTTTTGATGTTTTGTGTTACGTGGTATTGTTTTGTCTAATCTAACAGAGAAATACAAAATAATAAATTTATAATAATAATTTATCCGAAAGTGGATTGATTTCACAACTATCGTATATCCATAGACAGACACTTTGTAATTGCGCTAAAGTGAATGAAGTTGATAATAAAAAGTAAAAAAATCAAATACATACATATTTATTTTAAGGAATTACCAGAACAATGGCAAGCAACTAAAAAATTAGCTATAACAATCAAACAACAGGTGGCACCTCTACAAGCGGCTGAAGTAACTGGTATTAGAAAAAAGATTACGTCTTTTGATTCACATGTCACCTATTATAGAGAAGTCTTTAAGAAATATGATGTAAGTATCAATAATATACAGGCGGTCGGAGGGCACATGCGTGCTACAGTAAACATGACAGTTGTGGGTTGGATTCTCACTGGGATAAATGAAATATTGAATATTCTCATTTTCTCTCTCTTGAAACGAAGCAAAGCGCGGCGTTTAGTTTAGTTCCGTCACTTAACACGCAATGCCACGAGAATTTGGAAAGTGGGAAACGGAAATGCTTTAATGGGAACGGAGTGTCTTTACACTAGGTTTCTAGGTTTCCTCTGCCTATCCTATTATGTGCGGGATACATGGTGAATCTAAAAAAAATATAGTATATTTTTTCTTGTACTTTGAATAACTAGCGACCGAAATGCGGCTTCGCTCGCTTAAATTTATTTTATTATAGCCAAATTATACAAAAACTAACAAAAATATTATATATCACCGAAATAGAACTGAAATATTTTTACGTGTACATTCATAGACACGATATTGTAATTACTACAATTGTTTTTATACAAATATAGTTTAATGTTTTGAACAGTTCTTTAAATACGAATGCGACGATCCTTACTTAGTGATGTCGCGAGTAGATAAAGAAATGCTTCATTTGGAAGACGAGATGAAAAGCATACAAGAATCTGGCTCACTGTTTGAAGTGAACGTTCCTGAGTTTAAATTATTAAAACAATGCAGGAAAGAACTGAGGATGCTAAAGGTAAGGCTAATAATAAATTAAAAAATAAACGAAATAAAGTAATTTACAGGATAAATATTTTTTGTGCTGATAATAATCATTTATATAAAATTGTCAAAATTTTTGTACAGCAACTATGGGATTACGTTTATATTGTAAGAACTAGCATAGAAGATTGGAAAACAACACCATGGCGTAAAATTGATGTTGAAAATATGGATATAGAGTGCAAGAAATTTGCGAAAGAAATTAGATTGTTGGACAAAGAAATGAGAAGGTACTGTATATAAATTAAGTTAAAACTATTGTTTAGCTTTTATCAAGTCTAAAGGATGATTTTATGCCTGAACTGTCCTTCAATTATTCGTTCGTTATCAGGTTGCACATTTTTGTTTTAGTTGGGACACTTACATAAACTTAGAAGCTACAGTAAAAAATATGTTAACATCTCTCAGAGCAGTAGCTGAATTACAAAATCCTGCTATAAGAGAAAGACATTGGGACCAACTTATGAGAACTACTAAGGTAGTACAATAGAAACAGCTTACTAGTTATTAAATTTAAAAAAAACATGTAAATAATAAACACTAAAATTATTCCATTATATTAAATACGAATTGTACATAAAAGCGTATATATAATGCTAATGTGATTTGCACAAATTGGCATGAACTTTAATTGTTTACAATTTTATTCAACATGTCGCATGCATGTTCACATTCGTGTATCGGTGTTATTTAATTTGCTCGTTAAAAGCCTAAAAGTACACTTAAATGTAAATTGTACATATTTATAAGAAAAAATTGTGGTTTGCTATTTCAAGGTGTAAATACGTTTGTGATCCACAGAGCTTAGCTGCATTGCCACCTGAACTCACTGTAAGTATGATAAATGATGTGATAAATATAAAAAAATAGCCTAACAGTGTTATTGCATTAAAATATGCCTGTAAATTATAATTAAAATTTATATGTGACAATATATCTAAATAAATAATATAAAATATTAATATAAGGTAAACCTAATAATAATATTCGCACTATGAAAATTTGTCAATTTTTTGCTTATGCAATCTATTTGCAAATGCACTTGCTATATACATGTACTTAAAGTTACTGAGTACATCAGTATTATTTTTTTTATTAGTAAGCATATATGTTTATAAATTAACTAATATAGGTGAGAATTGTAATGGATGCAAATACAACGTTAGCTGACTTATTGGCATTAAATCTTCATGAGTTTGAAGAAGAAGTTAAGAATATTGTAGATAAAGCAGTAAAAGAAATGTCAATGGAGAAAATTTTGAAAGATTTACACACAACTTGGAGTGGAATGGAGTTTGAGCAAGAAATGCATACAAGGACGGGTTGCATATTATTGAGAGCTAGCGAAGAACTTATTGAGAC
>JAATLQ010031234.1:10672-37750 GCA_013421005.1 Heliconius erato x Heliconius himera | reverse complement strand
AAAGAAATATTAATTAATGATATTGTGCATCATGTAAGTATATAAAAGTTGCAATATTATTTTTCTGTCTAAAACATCAAATTGAGACGGCAAGTAAAGTTAGGATAAATTAGTAAAAAGAAACAAAATATAGGTTTGAGGTACGGTTGTATTGTCATAGAATGCATATATCACGATCACCACCATCCGGAGGAGCCGCCGCTGGACCAGCCGCTGCCGCCGCCGCCGCCACCGCCAAGCTTCCAGCCACCGCTTCCGCCTCCGCTTGACCATCCACCGCCGCCGCCACCGAGTTTCCATCCTCCACTACCACCGCCGAATCCGCCTCCGTGGCCACCGCCGAAACCACCTCCTAAAAAAAAAAATATTTTAACGAAGAAGAAATTAGCATTATTAAGAAATTAGACTTATTCATTAACGAAGAAGAAGATGAAATTAGAGAACGGAGAGCCACGCTAGATTTTCTATTCTCTCTTCCCTCTTTTTAAGAATTAGGATCTTTGATCGAAATTCATATTTAACTTAGCATTTGGATACTTCGATCTATTTATCTAGCAAAATTTAAGAGACGTATTAAAATAATGCCCGTGGACAAATCAAATTTAAATCGTGGATAAACAAATATTGTTAAAAAAATCATTAAAATTTAAAATCTAGTAGGTAAATAATAGAAATATAATAGTTGCGAAATGATATTCAAAACATTAAGATGCATTTAATACAGACGTTATTTCGAAATCCATAATTCTGCTTTACTATGAAGTGAATGGATGACCCTCTTGTTCTGTCTTTTGACCTCTCTCTTAATGTGTTGATGCGGTGTGCGCAAATAATACCACTTTTTAAATCTTTGATGCTTAATGTCGGCTGCGTTTATCGCTTAGACGACGTAAAAGTCGAAGTTTATTATCACATTTTTGATAAACGAATGCAAATCGTTATTTTTTAATTGATATTTTTTTAATTTTACGCTGTATCCTGTATAAAGCAGGATAGGCAGAGGGATGGAACATAGTGTTAAGACACTCCGTTCCCCACTTTACGCCGATTTTTGATTTAGGCTTTTGCCTTGGTGCCAGAGTGAAGAAATGAACATATTAATAAATGATAATGCATTCCCCCGAGTGAGGATCGAACCCACAACTGTCGCGTTACAGTTACACTCTCATGTCCCTGCGTCACGACAACCTGATTTAATTGTATACATAAATAAGTGTTTATAATAATTGCATAGTGAAAAAAAAATATTTTAGTGATCCTGTGACAACGTGAGAGACAGCTTGAAGTAGTTTTTAGGTATATGCACCTATCATAAAATGTAATAATAAGGCAGTACCAAACGTATTTTTTATTCTACTTTTAGTAGAAACAAATGTATATCGTGTGGTATAGTTGCTACAATGATTGTATTTTACGTAATAAGTTTGAGTATCCTTTCTAAAGATAGACCAAATTTCAAATATTTACCGTAACCGCCGCCGCCGCCGCCTCCGCCGCCACCAGAGGTGATGATTTTGATGATTTTGACTTCTGCAAAATAAATAATACACATTACTATACGATAAAATACGATAAGACATATTTAATAACTTTGGCAGTTCAGGTCAAGTTACAAGGTGGGTAAGTAAAATGGTCCCTACTAATATTACATACTCCACGTAAATTACTAATATTATAAATATGGAAATTTGTGAGGATGGATGGATGCAAAAAGTATTGAACGGATTTAGATGAAGCTTTAGAATAATATAACTTATACACAAGAATAACATATAGGCTAGAATTAATGTAGGTAATGATTTTGTATAATTTGGCTATAATATAACAAGGTTTAAATGGGCAAAGCTGCGGGTGGGTCGCTAGTTCGTAATAACATTAATTTAAAATATGAGCAAACTTTAGTGTTAACAATATTTAAATGTCACTCACGTCCACCACTTCCGCCTCCGTGGCCACCGCCGCCTCCGTAGCCGCCGCCGCCTCCGTATCCACCGCCGCCACTTGACCAGCCACTGCCTCCTCCACCGCTCGACCAGCCACTGCCTCCGCCACTAGACCAGCCGCTGCCTCCACCGCCTCCGCGAGACCATCCGCCGCCGCCGCCGCCTATGTAACCGGCATTTGCAGCCACTGCTAGGGCTAATAGACAGACGAAAATCTGGAACAAAACAAAAAAAATATTTTCTTATTTTGAGGATTGAACTTCTATCACATCCTTATTTTATAACTTAAATAATAAAGAGTATAATAAAAAAACGTTTAGCTATATATGCTGATTAGGAATATAAATTGTATATTTTTGAAAGTTATTTTGTTTTTAGATGTTTATCGTTCTTAGAACTTAATCGAATTTTCCAAAAAGTAAAGTACATAAAAAAATATTTTTTTACTTACTACATAAATAGTAAGTGTAAAAAATATTTTGATAGAATAGAATGAACAATATGAAAGAGCGTACTAGATGGTATTACCTTCATGTTGGTGGTATGCGATATGTCAGTTGAGGGGTCGGCGGTTAGTTATATATGCAGAACAGACTCCCCACTCGGGAGTGCGGAGACCGTGAGACGAGCTAGAGAACGGAAGCTGTTCCGCGGCCAGACGTGATGCAAGCCATTGTCCCTGCGGCTCGGGTGAACTCAGATTAGAACATCGCTGTAATTATGGAAATAGAATTGCTGATAACCTTACTCGAATATTCGTTTAAGTAAATGAATTAACAATCTAAATAAATACCTTGTTCTATGTTACCATGTATGTAATTTGAATGCGATTTTATTTTTTAGTTTTATGATTTTTTTATTAATTTTTATTCATTTTTGTGTCTAGGACAGCGGCAACTGCTTGAAATTATTAAGTTTGTAATAAAAATACACTTATGCTCTTATGCCAGCCGTGGCACAGGGGCACATGTGTATGACTGTAAACGCGGCAGGTTGTGAGTTCGATTCCCACTCGAAAATGAAATATTTAATATTTTCATTTTCATGTCTCCAGAACTCGGCAGAAAATGGAGAACGGATTGTCTTAATATTAGGTTCTCTCTATCCTACTGTGTGCGGGATACAACGTGAAGCGATAATAAAAATAATCTTCATCTTCATCAATATGTGCATTGTCATCATCGGTAAGTACTTACGGTACATCACATTATTTGCAAGCTTCTATTAAAGCACATTTACGTAACGTTGCATTATATTACGTAGCTGTTTGTTTGTCGTCTAAGAAAAAACATTACCATATTTATACTTATTCGAATTACATTGTGTATAGGGGAATTGTGCTTAAGATGACATACTTTTTCTTTCAAGACAAATATTTGAAATAAATGAAGTCCTGTGAGATCAGGACATTGCGTATATTATCATATATATCATAATTAACGAAAGTATTGTAGTTTCAGAACAATCAAAGCAACATAAAATAAAAAAACAAACATAAATCGCACTTAGGTCGACCGGTGTAAGACGACATACCTATAGGGTAAGATGACATAGACATCATAACCTGCGATCCACTGACTTTTTTGTTCACACGTGACTTTCACGTAGAAGTAGACTTTAGCAATGGAGAAATTTCATTAAGTACGCTCTTCTCTTCTGGCTTCTTAATCGATCCTATTTATAAGTGTAAGATGACATAGTATGCCATCTTATACTCACGTTTTGTATGTCATCTTACCCAATAGATATGTGAATTTAATTGTAACAGTTGTGACAAAAGTTTATGGGTAAGAATGCGCTTTTAGCGTTAGTTGTGTCATATAATAAGCCTATTTTACATTAAAAATTACTTCAAGTAGAAAATCCTTACTTTACGTGTATTTCCACCACCAAGCAAAAGCAAAAGAAAAATTTTCTGCTATTCAAAATTACGAAAACATGAACTACTTGCCAATCTGCGTTTACCTTCCGTCATAATGAATTTGAATACTAGCGATATCTAAAGACACTCTCTAAAACGTCATAAGATCACACTTAGCGCAAATATTTAAATCAATATTGGCAGTGTGTCATCTTATCTTCGTATGCCATCTTAAGCACAATTCCCCTATATATTTTTAAATATATAATTTAAATTTTTTACATTTTTAAAAAGCTATTCCACACTTAGAAAGAAAAATACTTATTTAGAAAACGTATAAAAATTTAAACGTAGCAGGACTTTTTTTAAAATTGATAATATGTAAAATATTGACATATGATACTGAGGGCCGTAACTAAAATTGAATATAAGAGCGGCGATAGCTCCATGTAGGGCGAAAGTAAAGCCTTCACATGACCTGGTTCCTACTGCTATGATATATTTTAAGATCGATCTATTTGATTACTGTAGGGTGAGTACATTTACTTTAGGTCTAAAAGAGCGGTGGTCATCAAGGTAGTCAAGGGTAAGCTCATCTCATAATTCACATCATTCATAATTCATAATTCTTAATTCACAGGCAAGTATGGTGTTTGTTTCACTGCATGGTTCTTACAGATTTTATTCATGTTCATTATTTCTATCGCACACTACATAAGCAAAATAATTATTTATTTAATAATCAAATTATTTCTATTTCCCTTTAAGGGCGGTAAACCGTAGAGGCGCAAGAGTTTTTTTTGAGTTGCTGTACGCCACAGACTTTGATCGTCCGTGCCTTTTTTGTTCCTGCGTCTTATTTTATTAACTTATGGTTTTTGCCCCGAATTACGCAATTCTTCCATAATTCGGGGGAAAATGGGGATCGGAGTATCTTAACACTAGGTTTCCAGTGCCTATCCTGCTAAGTATGTGGGGGATACAGCGTGTAGAAAAAAAACTTTTGCCTTTTTTTAAGTTTTTGTAAAGTGTGAAGTGAAGGGAAGTGTGAGAAGAGCATTTTTTATTTTTTTTATCACATGATCAGGAACAATCACATAGAACATAATGGAACAATACCAATTCTAGATATATTAGATTTGAAGTTCTATAAAACCGTCCAAACATTAATATTTTTAAGTAAAAGAATTTCCGTGAATCAGAATCGATCTTAGACACATATCATCATCAGAATAAATTACCTCCCACTATGCACCTACTTGTATCTACATATGTAAAAAAAATATTTATGAAATATTAATGTGTGCTCTGGATTACCCAACTATGATGTTATACAGAGTTCTGTCTAAATCGTACAATTAAGTTACATTCTAGCGTGAACGTCGCGTTCAAATGTGAACCGTTGCAAGATTAAGTAATTGCTGACCACCAATTTTACCGGATCACGACTCATTCACATACGCCACTTACCTAAGCGCATCCTTTCTTAAATGTCTGTCGACACTATGAGACATTGGGTTATTTAGATAATTTATAATTAAATAAACACTATTTGTACAAGTGACTATAAGCTACTGCAACTTGACATTTGTAAAATAAAAAGTATTACAATATTTTGTATAAACAATATTTAGATGAGGCCAGTCGTAGCGCAGGGACACAAAGTGTGACTGTAAAACCGACTGGTTGTGGGTTCGATCCCCACTCGAGGAGATGAAATATTTACTTAAATTTATATTTCCATTTTCTTCGCTCTGGTGTCGAGGTTAAGCGCGGCGTTGAGTTCTGCCACTCAACACGCAATGCCTCCAGAATTCGGCAGAAAGTGGGGAACGGAGTGTCTTAACACTAGGTTCCCTCTGCCTACCCTTCTGTGTGCGGGATACAGCGTGAAGCTAAAAAAAAAATATATTTAGATGAGGCCAGTCGTAGCGCAGGGACACAAAATGTGACTGGTTGTGGGTTTGATCCACACTCGAGGAGATGAAATATTTATTTAAATTTATATTTCCATTTCTTCGCTCTAATGTCCAGGCAAAGCGCGGCATTGAGTTCAGCCACTCAACACGCAATGCCTCCAGAATTTGGCAGAAAGTGGGGAACGGAGTGTCTTAACACTAGGTTCCCTCTGCCTACGCTGCTGTGTGCGGGATACAGCGTGAAGCTGATTTAATTATTTTAATATTTAGATGTTATCAATTATGATATATCTTATAAAGACCTAACGGTACTCTTAAGCCAAACAATATAATTTTAGATTAGCGATTTGGTTTCGCCATACTATCGGAGTAAATGGAAATAATTTATTCTCCTAAATGGGGATCAAACCCACGTTTGCAGTGAGACGCTGTACAACTGGGCCACAATGGCCTCAAATTAAAAAAAGGTGACATTAAATTAATAGAAAATTGTGAATTAACCTAATAAAACATTTTAACGTTTTAATAAATATATGTTTTTGTTAGACTAAGCCTTGAATAGAAAGGCCTTCAGAAGTGATATCTTTTATATTTATAAAATTGTAGATAATGATTACAAAATTGCGGATTGCATCTTTCTCGTTTCGTGTGAAAAGAACATGATGACTTTCTGCAGCATACACGCGGCAAACCTACGTACCTACTATTTAATGACAAGGAAATGAAAGTCACAACGTAACACCAGTACAAAGTTGATAAAAGTTCATTTTATTATTCAGATGTAGGGTAATTTAGGTAACATTACGATCATTTTTTTTATTTTTTTATTTTACATATATACGTACACTGTCAGAAATAGGTTAAGTTGACAGTTCCAGTCGTGGCGCAGGGGCATAAAGTGTGACTGTGAATGCAACTGGTTGTGGGTTCGATTCCTGGGAAATTCGGGAGTTCGTGGGAAATTAAGGTTTTATTAAAACGTATATTTCCATTTTCTACGCTTGGGTTGAATTGCGCCACCCAACACACAATGCCTCCAGAATTCAGCGGAAAGTGGTGAACGGAGGGTCTCAACACTAGGTTCCCTCTGCTTACCCTGTTGTGTGCGGGATACAGTGTGAAGCTAAAAAAATGGATGGAAAAAGAGGGGTATAGGAAATCTGCAAAGAATGCATAATTATTTTTTAAACACAGTTTTCATATATCGTTATCTATATTCAGAAACCGGTAGGTATACTATACCTGATTTTGGTTATAGCTATTCTATAACTTAACTCGATAATATTATGCCATAGATGACGGTATTTTTTAATATTTCATTAAGTTTGGAATTACATATCAAAGGAAGGAAATGAAAAGGTCGTAATGGAAGCCTTTAAAAAATTAAGCTACGTAAAAGGCCAAAGCAATCAAAAGATACGAGCCTTTATGCATTGTTTTTGCTATATTTTTTATGAAATTCGCCTCGTATTAAAAACCTAAAGGTTCCTTGTAAATTTGTCAAGAAGTGAGAACTTACTGAAAATATCGGAAAAATGGGAATTGATACGAGTATCATATATAAAATAAAATATCCAGGAACGTGGCTTACTCAAAACTGGGACAGTGGCGTAGAAATTGGGAGTGTTCTGAGGACTGTTTGACCTGTTACCTGCCGCCGAATTTTCTAACCGCACAGTTCGTTAATATTAACCACACCACCTGAATACGTGGCACTCCACTACTGTGCAGCTTCGTAAGAACTTCCTTCCACGCACCACGGAACAGTGGAATGGCCTACTCGAGGCAGTGTTTCCAGATCGATATGACATGAGTACCTTCAAAAAGCGCATTCATCTCCACCTTAAAGGCCGAGAACGCACCTGTAGCTACAGGTGTTGCACGGGGTCGTGGGCGGCGGTGATCACTTACAATCAGGTGACCCGAACGCTCGTTTGCCTTGTTTTTTCCATAAAAAAAATATAAAAATCTCTCGTAATACATGTGGCAAGATGAAAAATATATTGTGTAATAAAATTTTCTAGATCCATTCCGTGTACGCCTGCTCCAAAATTACATCTGAACCACTGTTCTATGTGGATGCAAGGCTTGGATCATCGAAGAGAGTCTTAGAAAATGAAACAAACTTTTGAAATGTGGGAATATTACCCAGGTTGCAAAATCTTGTGATCTATATATAGATCTAATGATGAAATTCTGGCAGGCCAAGCCAGACACTTAGCCAGGTTGATCAAAAAAGCATAATTTTGCAAACCACGTAAAGATATTTGGGACTTGTATGTAGACATGGCCGATACAAACTATAAGGAACGGAAAATTTTCTGGAAAAAGGAAATCATGTCTTAGGTAAATCAAAGAATGAACGGAAATCAAAAGCGCCGTGCATACATTTTGTCTAGCCAAAGACAAGAACAAATAGACTAAGTTGACTGTTAAGCTTCACTAATTGGAGAGGCTTTCCTCACTTAGTGGTTTGGGTGGCCGAACTCCATGCCGTGCTGTTTGATAATATTGAGAAATATATTATAATTACAACGTATATCATATTTCTGCAGAAAATAATAATTTACTATGAAATAAATAATTGATTAATCATTCAATACCGTCACTCTGTCACTGTCACTTTGTTTGTTTACCAAGGCGTGGCGTAAAGCGATCTGACAGGCGTTGAACATATCATGGCGTATTTTGTAGTTTTACTTTTTCTAAGAGGCTGTCGTGGCGCTGGGGCATAGGGGTGTGACTGTAACGCGACGGTTGTGGGGGCGAAGGATGGCAGCTAACTAATTTTTATTTATTGTGCCGAATACAGCGTGAAACTGATTATTTGATTGATGTTTATTTTGTCTAAATAATTATTAATATTAATAAAATTTATGCGCCTTATGTAATTTATTAATAGAGTTTGATTAATTAAATATATGTGTCTGTCATTGTGCCTATTATATAAGCTGAATACGATTGTGAGCTGTATAGAAGCTTAGTAGTCTTTGGATTTGAACGCAAGGGAACGGTGATGATTGTTTATTATGCGTAGAAGGTTACGAAGGCAAGTAAACACTAATTATTAGTTATTAGTTACAAAAAACTAGCTTCATTCGAGGTTGCGATGGCATTTGCTCTTATTTTTTAAGTATTAGGTTGTTATTGAGCTAAAGCTATACCCAGGCGAAATTGAAAAGTCCTGTGGCCAGTATTTACTTCTAGCTATCATTTATTAATTCTTATACTTGATAACTGTAGGGAAATTTTATGAATATAATTATAATTTTTAACAAAAAAATACCGACTACAACCAGAATCATCGTAATCGGTTCATCCAGCCAAAAGTTCTGAGGTAACAAACATAAAAATATACAGTCGAAATGGTAACTTTTACATAAGTTGGTTAAATTTATTTCACGTAACATCTAATCTCTTTGCTTGTTGTAATATTAGGATCAAATCAAAATTAGAGAAAATAAAAGTTTTACTTTGAACTTGTTCATAATTGACATTTTCCTTTTCTTTAGAACATCACCAAAGTCAGTTTCAGTTAGAGTATCATTAATTTCCGGTTGTTTTGGCCGTCCATGAAGGAAGGATAACTGACTTAAGTTCAAATATTTTGTAAATATTATTTATTAATAATTATAAAAAGCATAGAAAAAAACAATTATTGGTCACTTTTAGACTTTATTATTATTTTTTTTTAAGAAAAACATACAGTATATTTATACATAAAACAGAATCTTATAACACACAAGTTTTTACGCATTCCAATCAAGTTTCCACAGACTTCTTAATTAGTTACCCTATATCTCCTTAACTATATGTCTGTCTACGAAATCTAAGAAATAGAAAAACTCTATGTTTTTTGTTTCGAGTGTACGATTACGACAGTCGATCAAATGAACGCTAAGTTAATTGAATGTTAAATTAATGCCCCTTTTGTAGTTACCTACGTTACTTAGTCAATGTGTAATATGTACCTATTCGGTATTCAGTAGGTATGAATAAGTTGAAGACTATACTAATTTTCGCTTTAACTCTAAAACAAAATCATATAATAAGTATTACATATAAATTTATTTATTTTTCTTAAAATAAAAACTATACTTGATGCTAAGTAACTACTAAGTATAACAAACTATAATTATAGGAAAATATATTATAATAAAATTAGAAACAACAACAATATTTTGATATATTGCTGTCCGCTATAGATAAAAAAAAGATACATTTCATTGTTTTTTATTTTACCTACTTAAAAACATTTAAAAAATATAATATTTTTACAATAATTTTAAGTAAAACTGATTTTTTTCGGATTAGATCGCCATCAGTGGACGTGACCTTATAATTCTTCATTTGATTGGTTTGCAGTAATGCAAGGTTGTCCATTGTGTGAAGATTAATAATAATGAAACGTGAAAATTAATAACATTAATCCAGTGTCTTACTTTTAAACAGCACACAAATTTTACTAGTTACCTCCCGCAACTTCGTTTGCGTAGACTTGTTTCATCACCCTTGCCGAGGCCCGAGAGCCTTTGAAAGTTCTAAAATCAAAATGATGCTAGGAAAATAACGTATAAAACTATTTCTTTTAATTAGGAAAAGTTGATATTTGTAATATTTAGGTGGCGGTATATATTATGTACATAATACGAGCGGCCCTTTAAATCCATCTTACCTTAGTTGTCTTTGAGGTGCAAGACAACTAGGGTAAGATGGGTAGGGTTGTGTCAAGTATTTAATTTTCTGATCCTTTGATTTTTCATCGGAAAGTGCTCATAAAGTTAGAATAATATTTCTTAGGATTTTATATTTATATCTCTCAAGGATTTGCAGGGCTGCTAGGGTTATACATTTCACATTAGTTTTTTTTATGTCTACAAAAAATGCTCATCATGTTGACCAACTTTTGCTATGACGCTATATGAATATCTCTTATAGATTAGACGGGCTACTAGGATTCCCATTAGGTATTCAGACCTTCGAAATAAATTATAGCCTACTTGCTGAATATTAGAGCTAGCGTAAAGCTATATAGCAATAATAGTTTCATTAAAATCCTTTTGAGCCCATCGTGGCGCAGTGGCACAGAGTGTAACTTTTATGGTTATCTCAACGGTTGTGGGTTCGATTCCCACACGAGACATGAGACTACCTTCTTTTACCCAAAATAATCCTTATTAGTATTGCAATAACAAAACCACCAAATTGTAAAAATTAAAGCACTTGGGAATTCAAGGAGAATTATTGAATCGATTTCTGCAAATCAACGTAGAAAATTGACTATCAATTTATGTAAAATTTATGTAGCTTTTTAAAATTTAGCTTACCTCATTTAATAAACAGTTAAACAAGATAGATAAATATTACGTCCGGATTTGCTAAGGATGTTGCAAAATTCATATAATATTGCTATGTTCATAAATATTCAAGTAACTATCATGATGTACTCGTATGTTGTAAAATGATTAATTTTATTTACTTGACAGCCACTTGCCTCGGTTTTGTTTACATTTACTTTGTATTTTGGGACTCCGTATTACAAAAGAAAAAATCAGGATCCTTATGGGATCTCTTTGTTGTCCATCTCTCTGTATGTCTGTCAGAGTTCCATATCTTTTAAGAAAAAAAAGAACCCTTATAAGATCACATTATTGTCCGTCCGTCTGTCTGTTTGTTAAAAGCCTTTATCTCAAGAATGCTTGGAGATATCGAGTTGAAATTCATATTATGTACTTAGATCTACGGACCCTTCATTTCCTGAAAAAATTGTATTTCTACATTTATTAAAAAAAAAGATATGGCCGTTTATATCGCGAAAACCGCGTGTTTTGACACTATAAAGGGAATCAAAATTAATAGGGTACTTCGGGTTTACCTAGAATTATGAAATTTGCCAGCTAGCATCTACAGGTAGTACTAGTTCAGGAAAAAATCTGAAAACTATACATTTATGGTTAAATCCTAAAAAATAATATCCTTATGATGATGCAAGGGCTTTGGCTAAGCTAAGTTTTAATTTCAGAAAAAGCTCCGAGACCGAGGCCTCCAATTTTTGTTACGGAACCCTCGGTGGACTAGCCCGACTCGCGCTTATCCGGTTTTTTAAATATCGAAAATACTTAATTTTTTCACATTACTTAGATCCTATAACAATAATTAATATATGTTCTCTAGTTTATCAGTAGGTAGACTATATGCCAAAATGTACGAGTTACTGTTAGTTAGGTATTTAGATATTCAATTTATTTGCGTTGCGATTATATTTCGTGAGAACTTTTGTTTTTTTAGATCAAGACTTAGATATAGGGGAATTGTGCTTAAGATGACATACTTTTTCTTTCAAGAAAAATATTTGAAATAAATGAAGTCATGTGAGATCCAGGACATTGCGTATATTATCATATATATCATAATCAACGAAAGTATTGTAGTTTCAGAACAATCAAAGCAACATAAAATAAAAAAAACAAACATAAATCGCACTTAGGTCGACCGGTGTAAGACGACATACCTATAGGGTAAGATGACATAGACGTCATAACCTGCGATCCACTGACTTTTTTGTTCACACGTGACTTTCCTGTAGAAGTAGACTTTAGCAATGGAGAAATTTCATTAAGTACGCTCTTCTCTTCTGGCTTCTTAGTCGATCCTATTTATAAGTGTAAGATGACATACTATGCCATCTTATACTCACGTTTTGTATGTCATCTTACCCAATAGATATGTGAATTTAATTGTAACAGTTGTGACAAAAGTTTATGGGTAAGAATGCGCTTTTAGCGTTAGTTGTGTCATATAATAAGCCTATTTTACATTAAAAATTACTTCAAGTAGAAAATCCTCACCTTACGTGTATTTTCACCACCAAGCAAAAGCGAAAGAAAAATTTTCTGCTATTCAAAATTACGAAAACATGAACTACTCGCCAATGTGCGTTTACCTTCCGTCATAATGAATTTGAATACTAGCGATATCTAAAGACACTCTCTAAAACGTCATAAGATCACACTTAGCGCAAATATTTAAATCAATATTGGCAGTGTGTCATCTTATCTTCGTATGCCATCTTAAGCACAATTCCCCTACATATGTATTGTAAGACTTAGTCATTAAAAATATACCTATGGAGCAGTGAAAAATTAAATTTAAAAGTCTTCTAAACCATTCATCTTTTAAATTATAATTAAAAAATCAGCTTCACTCTGTATCCTGCACACAGAGAGGCAGAGGCAGAGGGAACCTAGTGTTAAGACACTCCGTTCCCCACTGTCTGCCGAATTCTGGAGGCATTGCGTGTTGAGTGGCAGAACTCAACGCCGCGCTCAGCCTCGACAACAGACCGAAGAAATTGAAATATAAATTTAAGTAAATATTTCATCTCGTCGAGAGGGGATCAAACCCACAACCACACGGTTTTACAGTCACACTTCGTGCCGCTGCGCCACGACTGGCCTCTACTTATACTTTATCAAATACTTTAATTGATTACTACTCACTAACCTGTCCGATTAGAGACAAAAAATTGTATTGATGATTTAATAGTTCAAGTTTTACTGAGCTATTATCCAACCAAGGTAAGAGCATATTGCGTAAATTGAAAGTTAAACAACAAATTTTGATTTGCCGTGCTTTACTTGACTTTAAAATATAAACATACATATATGGTTACGGTGTATGAGTACTTTTTTAATTTACGAGATAATGTCTATGGCTTTGTGCGTGTGGAAGCTCATTGTTTCGGAAATGAGTTGCTTCACGTCCTTTTTAACATGCATTAAGATTATTCAGGATAAATATGGGTGCTTTGTTTCTTTTATCTTAACATAAAATTTAAAAAACTCCAACGACGATGTACCTACTCCAATTCGTGACGTAAATACGTATCTATAATAATATAAAATGGTGAATAAGATGTTGTTTCGTTTGCTTCTTAAACAAATACTATATAATAATATTATAATGTTACCTACATTATTTAATGCGGGGTTACGTTTTGCTAACGAGCCCAGAATATCTCAAAATTATCGTAAAAGGAAAACGGGGTCACGTGTGTTCTTATTCCTAAATAAACAGGATAATAATATAAGCAGCAAAATACAACAATATAATAATTTCTTTCTATTATTATTTATTTATAACGCCTACAATTGATCAATTATTGTATGCCATTAAAAGGAAAAGCAAAATAAATCAGTTCTTATTGCTCAATCATTTACAGGTGGGCTCCACATGCAATATTTTTTTTTAAAACAGTAATTTTAAAGCAAACGTAACATATGTAATAATCAATTCATCATGCTAATGATAAATTATAAATTATTGGAACAAAAAACAATTACAAACGTGCATCAACCCTTAATTGGGCAGAGCCAAAAGCTTTGGTTTTCATGGCTTAAGCAGTACATGCGTCATATTGGATATAAATGTACATAAATCGTATATACATTATTGAAACTGAAAAAAAATGATGTTTTTACGGGTGGGAAATTATTTACCTTAGCCTAATTACGTCTATAAATTTAAATAGATTAGTGATTTACCCTTTACTTCTGAATTTATTTTTTAAAAATTTTGTACTATTTGTTTTAATAATTTAATATTAATATTAATTTAATTAATTTCTACTTTTTAAAATTTTTTTTGTAAAGTAAATCAAATAGTACTATAAATTAGAAAATAAATAAATAGATACATTAAAAATAACATCCTGGCCCTGGTACTTGGCGATTATAATGCGCACAATGCCAGTTGGCTTGGATCACGCACCACCGACCACACATAGAGGGCTGTATTCGATTTTGCTATGGCGAATAGATTGGCCCAATTAATTGATTCGCCTAAGCGATTCTCGGACGTGGACAACCATAATGCCTCCTTAACCTTCTGTTGACTTCAGATCTGTAACAGTACCAGGTTGTCGTCAATCTTCCTTTGCGATCTTCAGACAGACTGCCTGGTACGGAGTGTTGTGCCCGTTAAACGGGCAGTCCCAGGACACCACTATGAGTTAGCAGATTGAAATGGGATTCGTACTTTCAATAGTTTGCTTCTCTTCTGATGATCCTGGTGCCTGTGCCGCTTCTGTAAGGTATAGAACTTTACATTCCTAGCTCTGTAGTGATGGGTGACCTAGAAATAACGCCCCCGACTATTCCGCGTCATGCCAGAGCTCAATGCCTGCAGTTAAGTTCCGACCGGGCATGTCTTTTTCGGGAAAACACTGAGGCATCCCTCCGGAATCTTTCCTTACAGGGTGAAAGGAACTTGGTTCAATTCAACACCTAGAAGACACAAGTTTGCACGTTAACCAGTAAAAAAATCCCATTTTGAATATCGAGCGGCGGTGATCACTTACCGCCAAGGTGACCCGAGCGCTCGTTTGTCTTGTCCTTTCCACCAAAAAAATGAGTGTCTTGATACTCTAGTATCTTGATGTTCTCTTTACTTGCTACTTGCAAGTTTCAATTACAACATATGGTGGCGGTGTATGGAAGTAGCCATATACCGTCTGTTGTAATTGCCGACAATCGATACTGAAATTAGATGCATGTAATGAAATAATATATTACTATTAACTATTCATTATAAAGCAACCCATTAAAATCCACCACATTTATTGTTTGCATTATGCATATATAAATTGATGTTATATAGCTATATAAGTTTAAATTATAATGTTAACTGATGTTATAAAAGATATCTTTATCATCTGTGCCTACCATATTTGTTTTAATGGAATCAAATGACGACAACGTCCTCTGAAGATAATAAAGCGGATCAACAATCGTTTCGTTTATGTTCTTTTATGACCTTATTCATATAAAAACAATGACTGTTTGTGGTAGGTTCTTAATAAAAAGTATTTATCAATAAAAACTCATTTCTTTATTTTAAGACGAAAATGTACCTACCGTACATTGTTAAAACTTCGTACTTGGTTGGTATTTTTATAAGAAATCGGTCTTTTATAATGAATCGTTTTGAAAAAAATGAAAGAAAATTCTGTTTAAAATATAATTCCATTTAATATTAATAACATATAATATTACGTAGCTGTGTATACCTACTAGAACAAAGTTTTAAAAACCATGTTGATCGTTAACATTTTTTTATGTCATTCATATAGTTACAATTCATATAGTTAAAATATATAAAAATAAAATATAATCATATAGTTAAAATGCCTTAATAATTTTTATTATTATTTTTTTAAGAGTAAAATATATTTTTCCTCGCTATTAAAATTTGAGTAGTAAACTAAGAAATTATATTTAGCCTCAACATACATATGAAATTTATTAGAGACTCATAAAAAGATTATTTTTTAAGGAAAGGTGAAACTTTAAATTTTACTAAGATAAAATGATACCAGGATCATACTTTTATAGTACAGTTAGCTCTAAATTAAATATTAAGGTTCTTTTAATCAAATCGAATAAAGTAATAAATATTCGTTCGTATATTAGTTACATTACTCATAACTCTCATAAAAATTAAAATGTGCCAACTCTATGACGATTCAAAAGCAAACAACTAAGAAAAAAAAAATCACTATTACCACCTTGAATTACTAACATAAATATTCAATTTGATCAGCTTGTGTAGGTATTACATACAAAGCGCAAATTATTTCAAGATTATAGTTTCAAGATGTGATGGTTCGACCGACAATGAGTGAGGAGCGCGCCCTGAATATTTACTGCGAATGTGACTGAGGTGACCAAGAGGCACAGGTCATGGATAGATTTTAGATAAATAATTAAGCTGAGCTTCAAATTATTGCGAAACACATACATCTACCGTGTAAATGTGAACTCTTGGATCGATTTCGTAAATATTGATTTACTTAGACTTCAAATCAATATCTATCTCCAATTACAATTTGACATAGATAAATATATTGTATACATATCTCTAAATCTTATACTCGTACATACCTGGAAAGCCGTCGTGGCGCAGGGGCACTAGGGTGTGGCTGTAAAGCGATGGTTGCGGGTTCGATCCCCACTTGGGGGAATATTAATGAATTATTAATTAATTTATTTATTTATTTATTAATATTTCTTCGCTCTGACACCAAGGCAAAGCACAGCAATGAGTTCCGGCACTTAACACGCTATGCCTCGAAAAATTCGGCAGAAAGTGGGTAACGGAGAGTATTAACAGCGTGAAGTTAAAGAAAATTATTATAATTTCATATACCTAAATTGTCTTAAAATCGCCTGGGAAACTGATTCCCGTTTACTGAGGAATAATATTATTTTAATTAAAGATTTAGTTACATTTATTCATTTAATTTAAATATTACAAACATATTTGTCTCTAAAATTTACATTATTTTATGTCAGAATTAATTTGGCTGAGCGGTATTTTTATTTGACCATGGATATATTTCTCAATATGGCAATTATTTTGAGATGGTCTAATCTTAATAACAGTTTGATTTTTAACCATAGTTGAGATAGTCGTCCTTGCGGCTTTTGGTGAATTCATTATACATTTATAATGACCACGGAGGTCACAGCTTTGATCTCTGACTCTGTGAAAAAACAAAATCCCGACTACATAAAACTGAAAACGAAAAAAATAAGACCAACAGTTCTACAGCATTAACAATCGGAACTTTTTTTAATTCTAGGGGGTTCCTTATAAAGATTTAACTGGATAAACTGGTCAGTATCTCTGCGTATCCATATTTTTAAAGTTTCTCATTGTATTTAAAAGTAAATAATTTATTGATATTACGGTAATAATAATTGTGATATACCTTTTTGAAATTCTTGTGTTGAACCCCTTTAATTTGATACCCAAATGTAGTATTCGAAAAAGATTTTTTCACTAAGTAGCTAGTACAATGACATTATACAGCCGCAACATTTTTTTAACGTAAATTATCTAAGAAAACTGCTAGGCGGCTAAGGCGGGTCTAACGTTACCTCAATTATACAGAGTGGTTTTGTCATCACAACTTTAAGTGAAACTACAATTTTAACTAATCTGTAAAAATTTAATACTTTTAAATTTTTCCCGAAAATTAAAAAGTGTTTTTTTCAATAAAATAATTAATAAAATTATCGTTGTAAAATAAAACGCCATTTGTCAAGAACGAAACCTATCGGAGAGATAACGCCGCACACACCTCATTCACGAAATCGAGTCGTAGGTAATGGCGGTAATGTTGAATTGCGTAAATATAACGAGAGACTTTCTCGTTCTAGTATGTTTTTTGAGAATGACAAGTAGCAGATCGGCAACGCTTAGTAGTATTTATGTAGTAGAAGGTATTTACGTTATTGCTAGGTACTTATTCGTAACTGCGTCACACGAAATACAGTATGGATAAACATCGTGAAATAAAGAAAAAAATCCTACGTCTAAACTGTTGAGGTATCTTGATAATTTTTTTTAGGTATGGGTTTCAAATATTTTACCCCACATGCTGTTCCCGTAAAAGGAGCGCAGACAATTCCACACTGTAATAAAGAATATTACATACGCGTGAAAAATAAAACCGTTTCTTTGCAGTCGGGTAAAAATAGATATCTACTTGAATTACAAAATATTAGCAATAATCAAAAATATAACTTACGAAGCTATTAACATTATGTGTTTTGGCGTCCAATAGATACAGTAGTAGTGTACGCCGTACAGCCTATCATCACCATAACGGAGCTACCAGACATTTACATACGCGGCAACGTAAAAGCCAAGTTCACGCCGAGGAAACTAGGCAAAGGGAACATAGTGTTAAGATACTCCGTTCTTTATTTTACGCCAATTTCTGAAGCCATTGCATGTTGAATGGCGGAACTCAACGCCGCGCTTTGCCTTGCCGTCACAGCGAAGAAATGAAAATATTAAATATTTCATATCCTCGAGTGGGAATTGGACCCACAACCTGTCGCGTTTACAGTCACACTTTGTGCCCCTGCGCCATAAAAAATTGTTGATAATTAAATATATGTAGACCTTGCTTACAGTTTTATTAATAATTATGTTTATAAACTTTAGCATTCACTTGGCTACTTTTTAGGAAAATCTTAATTTTAGGAAAGATATGACTTAACAATACGAAAAGAGTACTACGCTTATAATATAAAGAATTTAAATTAGTTAGCCAAATAAAAAAATTGGAAGAAAAAAAAAAGATAACATTCTCGAAGTTCATTAAATTTATCTATAATTAAAAATATGTACAGAATATGTCATATTTGTATTCTTTCTTTATTATTTTTACGACAAAGCCTTTAATATTTTTATTGTTGAACTTGGCTATCATTTTCACAATAAAGTTGTTGATAGGTTTCTTACTATAAAGTATAGATAATGCAGCTTTGAGTAACGCTATCATTTTCAGGCTACTCGAAATCATTTGGTCCAGACCTGAGACTGATGTTGCAAGTTACAAAGCAGTTATCTTGATACGGGGAAAGGATTGTCGACCCACTTGTTACAGCAATGGATATCGTATCATATTGCGTTAATTCCATACGAAACGTTCTCATTTCGCCTCGTTATTATTGCTCAAATTTTAATAGCATCACGATAATATCTAATGTCAGAAAAGAAAACATTAATAATAATCATAATACAAAATAAAATATTTTAGTGCTTAAATCCTAATTGAATTTTATCTTTTTTTGGTCTTCTATGGTCCACATATCGCATTTTCCTATTAATGATGTAGAATGTGAAAAATTATAATTTTTAAATTATTTCAGATATTTTATAACCACATTAAAAAAAATATGAGATCAGTCGTGACTGTAAACCGACTGGTTGTGGGTTCGATCCCCTCTCGAGGAACTGAATTTTTTTTTTAAAGTTTATATTTCCATTTCTTTTTGAGTTCCGCCACTCAACACGCAGTGTTTGTAGAATTCAGCGGAAAGTGAGAAACGGAGTGTCTTAACACTAAGTTTCTTCTGCCTACCCTGCTGTGTGCAGGAAACAGCGTGAAGCATTAGCTTCATACTAATACATATTTTTTTATTAAAAAAAATATGTATTTACATTAGATTCTCTTCTTTTCCTCCGCATGATCATGTAAAAGTTCTTGGCCTTATCCAAAAAGATTTCTATGATTTTATGGACTTGAAAAAGGCGTTCGACAGAGTTGTAAGAACGAAATTATGGGAGATACTACCCCAGTACAATATGAGCGGACCCTTGCTGCAAGCTGTAAAATCTCTTTACAGAGATCACTCAACCTGCGTGCGAGTAGGATCTGGCATGTCAAACCACATCCAATCGGGTGTTAAACAAGAATGTTAAAAATCAGCTTGGTTGTTCAATTTGTAAGCGCTTAGCTTGAATATCTTTACTAAATCTTACCTTTTATTTCAGATTTGAATATTTTTAGTCTAAACTTTGATGTAAGAAGTAGCATTAGCTATAATGTTAATGAGATTTTAGATGAACTTTCCTATCTTAAATGATGTTTTCTATTATTTATGCCTATAGATTATAAATATATTTGAAATATTAAAATGGTCTATAAAAATACAGTTAAGATTTTTTATATTTTTTAACAGTTTCACGCATATAGCAAGGTAGACAGAGGGAACCTAGTGTTAAGACATTCCGTTCTCCACTTTCCGTTGATTTTTTTGAGGCATTGCGTGTAAAGTGGCGGTTCTCAACGCCGGATTTTGTCTTGGTGACAGAGTGAAGAAATTTTTTTTTTAGCTTCACGCTGTATCCCGCACACAGCTGGGTAGGCAGAGGAAACCTAGTGTTAAGACACTCCGTTCCCACTTTCTGCCGAATTCTGGAGGCATAACGCCGCGCTTTGCCTCCACACCAAAGCGAAGAAATGGAAATATAAATTTTAAATAAATATTACTTGTCCTCGTTTGGGGATCGAACCCACAACCAGCCGCGTTACAGTCACATCCTTGTTCCCCTGCACCACGACGACCTTAATGCACGCACGTTGCGGTTGTCTCCAGATAACAATATTTTTTAGAAAGGATATAATTATAGGTAATAATAATAATAATGCTGTAATAATATAAAAGGCCAGTCGTGGCGCAGCGGCACAAGGTGTAACTGTAAAACCGGCTGGTTGTGGGTTCGATCCCCGCTCGAGGAGACGAAATATTTACTTAAATTTATATTTTCATTTCTTCACTCTGGTATCGATTCTGCCACTCAACTCAACACGCAATGCCTCCAGAATTCGGCAGAAAGTGGGGAACGGAATGTCTTAACACTATGTTCCCTCTGCCTACCCTGCTGTGTGCGGGTACAGCGTGAAGCTGATTTTAATAATAATGCTAATAGAGTCCTAATTTCAAATAGCTGCCAAGATTTTAATAATCCCCTTGATCTGACACCTATGTTATCTCTTGGCAATTCACAGCACAATGATTGTACTAATGGGTTTTGTGACCAATGTGATCGAATTTGCAATAATAGTGACAGGTGCTGACATTTCAACACTATTGACTATCTCAGTCTTAAATCCTTGCACTTCTAGTACAATATTTCAACGTAAGAAAGCTTTCAAAAATGACGTAGGTAGAAAGCAAGCAAGCAAGTCAGAATTACACCTGAAAGGAATTGATAAAATATCTAAAAATTTATATAAAGATATCGTGAAGATATACTGTAATTAAGATATTTATCGGTTGAAAAACTATATATATAGTACATGTCATGCTTATATTAAGAACCCAGACATCTCCAGCGAATACAAGAAAAATTTTGCCCGATCTCTGTGATCTGATCCGACGCGTCTGATGTGGAATGATGTCTCAATTTCAAATACATTAGTTATTATACATAAACAATAAATTAAACTATATAAGCAATGACTATAATAATTCATTAAATCATTGCTATTTTTATAGACATTTACTATTGAAAACATTTTATCCAACATTATAATAAGGTAACAATTAAAAAAAAAAAAAAAGCAACATACTATCAATACTTTATTTAAACATCTACATTAAAGTTTTACTAATCATAATAAATACGTATATGATCTTTTTAAAATTATCTTCTCTTTTTCTTTTCAACACGACTGCCTCCCATATCTTCCAATTGTTGCTTGAGATCGAGCAACTCGTTATCAGGCACATATCGTATTTCTTCATGTTCAACAGTATGTTCGTGCACGTTGAGAGTACATCCTTCAGGGAGTAGTGAACGGCAAACCCGTAGTAAAGTACCCAGAGCCCACGCAGGAACATCTACTACCTGATGTATAAAAAAACTAATGTAAGTTTTTTTTTATAATATGTTTTATATTTCGAAGTCTAAGCTATAATAATAATTTTAAAAATACTTCGCCCTTCGCCCGCCTACCACTCTTACTAATTATCTCTTTTATCATGCTGCATTTGCTAACGAATTTATTATATAATTTATACATTAACTAACTTAACTTCACGCTTTATCCCTAGCGGGGTAGTCAGAGAAAACGGACTATACCTTCAATCATTTTTCTTAATTCTGAGAAAGTGCAAGCACTACGTGGCTGCTTGAGACGATGTCATCAGTGGCAAAGCCGCTCTCCGCGGGACTTGAGCCTATGCTTAGGGCCATAAACAGAGATTATTTTAATTTTATATTTTCTACGTAACAGTATATGTACGTCCAAATTACATGCTATAAAAGCCAAAGGTTATCTTCATAAAATAACTTTCATTCGTAAGTTTCAATGTCTTTATCAAATAAAAAACGGTGTGAAATATTACCTTGGAATTTTCAATTATTTTTTGTCACAAATTGCCTTATTGTGTTTTATTTATAAGGGATAGAAATACGGTTTTTTGTTCTAAAAAGTCTGCGACATGCGAATATAGAATATTTTTGTAATACAATGTACATACATATATTCGACTTTTTTGGTGATGGTGATGGTGTTCATTATCATTTTAATTTCAATATTTAACGTTAATTAAGAATTACAAAATTTATGTTGTATAGCCTATAGCACTCCTGAGTAATGTAGCGTTCATACAAAAATGAAAATGCGACCAGTTGTTCAAGAGATGTTAGCGTTTGTAAAAATAAAGTCTTTCGCTTTATAGACGCTTTATTATGTTAATTAGATAGGTGATTTCTTTATTATAAATATTATTGCCGCCCAGATAGGATTATTTGTAAAGAATAATAATTTTATTGTAGGGGCTGCTGTGAGTGTAAACGTGATGGTTGTCGGTTCAAGCTCCAAATAATTATATTCTAATTATTTTCATTTGCGCGTTGTGGTAGATAAAGCGCGGCGTTGAGTCCCGTCATACAGCAGAATATCTAGAAAATTGGCCAGAATATGGAGAATGGAGTGCCTTTACATTATTTCTTAACATTGTTCCCTCTGCTTGCAGGAAAATGGGACGCCGTAATGTAATCATTTTATTGTACATAAAATAGGGAATAAAAAAACCTAAAATCTATACTGGATTATTATGCAATTTATTGAAATGTTTTTAACATGCTCAACAAGACAGACATATAAACCTTTTAAAAGTTCTTTTTCACTCACTCATATCATGTAGAATATAAATATTAATCATGTACATTTTTAAAATAAGATTAAATTTATTTATTTTGATAGATGTTTAAAATATATGCCTAAAAAAATTCTCTGTGACATACTTTTATAACTGAAATGATAAGCTGTAGTCTCAAGTAACCATTGTAAAGAAGCACAACAATCAGAGGGCTGTGCAATTTTACACTGTTTCCTGTCAGTTTTATTCCCTTCCCTGTTTTCCCAGTGAATTTAACACAACCCTATATTATTATAAATGAAAAAAGTTAATTGTCTCAATAGAACCTACATAGTGTTTAAAATGAGACATTTGTCATTCTTATAAACATGTATGGTCATAAAACAATAACAATAGTATAAGTATATTATTAAAAAGATTATACCTGCACATTTCTTTCATAAACATTAAGGAAATATTCAGCATCAACCGCTGTACTTCCTGGTTTAAATTTTTGCACTTTTAACTGTTGCGCTGGTGTGGCCCAGCTGGAAATATAAATATTTTTCTATTATTTTTTATTAGCTTCAATGTATATGGTATATAGCAATGTAGGCTCCTGCATATTTATATGTATATTAAGATACTCTGTTCCTTATTTTCCATTCTTTTCTCAAGACAGTACATAATTTGAGTGGTGGAATTCAAAGCTTTGCCTTCTTACAGGAGCAAACAAATAAAAGTAACAATAGTTAATTTCCATGAGTGGGAAGCAATTCCACAAGTACATATATATTTTAAATTTCTCTCTATCCATTTACGATCAGCCCAGCAGCTATAATTAAATTTTAACACAATTCAAGTATAATGACTATACAATGTTGTATAAAATGATTGGGAAGATGTATTTACTGACCATTCTTCTACTTCAACTCCCATGATTTCAGCATATCTGTGGATTTCTTTTTGACAAGATTCCAGCAAAGCAAAATCATATCCTTTTAATTGTAGATTTAAACAATCATATATGGGCTCATCAGGCTGCATGCTCTAAATAATAAAATAATAATTTTAAAAAAATTAAGAACCACACTGCAAATCATTATTTTATGAGCTGTCAGTATATTTATTTTTAATTGCACATTTTTAATATTTCTTCTATCCTATATAATATAAACAGTATCTTTTCTAGTGGTTGGCAAAATACACATAAATTGTTTTAAAATTGTGGTCACCGAATAAAACAAGTAGAGTGTCCACTTGTAAGTATGCAGTTATTTATTTATTTACAATAGGGTGGAGATTTAAAATAGGATAAAGGGTGAACAGTAAGAATAATTACAATGTAAACTTACAATTAAATAATCTGGTTCATATAAGTCACTTTTATATCTTTTCTCTTGTCGTAGTCCAGAAATCGAAACGGGAATACTATAAGGTGATTTAAGAAATCGATGGAATTTGGCCTGAAATTTAACATTAGATTTAACATCCCTATGCTATACTGCTACTAACACATTATTATTAGGAATACATACCAAATTCATAAATTTTGACGAAAACATTTTTCGATAGAAATTTCTATGAAATATTAAGAATTATTTATATTTAATATATTTTTAATGTTGTGAGCAGTTTTAAATAATCATAAACTAACATACTTCATATTTTGAATAATATTTATTCAATAAATTTATCAAATCTCAGAATGTGAACAAAATATATTATTAATAGTTGTTATTTTTGATGAGTAGTATTTTAATTATACGCCAAAATATAACCAAAAATTCAAATGTTAAAATAAAAAGGTGTCATTTCTCTGACAGTCAATATATTTTTCTGACAGTAAGTTGTCATTGTGTGTCAATATTGAAACTAGGATATACTCTATACTCTATAGATTATATTATATGGTCAAATTGAAATAAAAAATTGCACAAAATTTTTAAATCTCGAGATACCAATACATAAAAATATAAAGCATAATATATTTTTTTCAAACACATTTTTTTGCTAATTTTACGGTGAAATTAATAAATCTGTATTAGTCTCCACGAGCTCATCATTGCAACGTTGTAACTTCGAAAATCCTGGCTCGATTTGAAACAAAAACTATTATGATCTAATAAAACAAAAACTATTATTATCTGCACGAGTACGCTCATTAAATTGTTATAGTAAAATTTTGATGTTGGTGTGACTCATTAAAAGCATACATAACATAGACAGTTAGTATAAGAGATATTTAAGTCACATTTAGCGTCGCGCTCGTAGTGTTGTAATCGGACTTGCAGAGTAGGCATCTAGTAGATTCTACCTAAAAATAAATATTATAAGGAATTACATAGTATATAAAAACACAACTATAATTTGAGACTAGTCGTGGCGCAGGGGCACAAAGTGTGACTGTAAAATCGACTGGTTGTGGGTTCGATCCTCACTCGAGGAGATGAAATATTTACTTAAATTTATATTTCCAATTCTTCGCTCTGGTGTTGAGGCAAAACGCGGCGTTGAATTCTGTCACTCAACACGCAATGCCTCCAGATTTCGGCAGAAAGTGGGAAACGGAGTGTCTTAACATTAAATTCTCCCTCCCTACCCTGCTGTGTGCGGGATACAGCTGAAGCTGATTTATTTATTTATTTTTACATAGCTTATATCACAAACTTTCATTTTGAAGCTGGTGTGGCGCATGGGCACAAGAGTGTGATTGTAAAGCGAAAAACAAGGCATTGAGTTCCTTAATAATTAATATAAATTATTATTAAGGAATTAAAAAAAACACTATTGCTAGTAATTTAGCATTAATCATTTCCACGTCTTATTGTAAGTATAGATGGTAAAAAAGTCATTTATAAGCGCCCGTATGAACTGGCAAATTGTACGCGTTATAAAATCGCTTATGCCTGGTTTATATGCAACGCTTTTTTAACTCCGGTGCAAACGAGTGGTTAGGCATTTAGAAAAGTACTCGATACTTTGAAGTATCGATACTCTTATACTTATATCACTACTCACAATATTTTTTTTCCAAACTAGTCACGAGTACAGTATCGATACGTATCGATACGATCGTGTCGCTAGAGATATCATGTGACTTGTAAAATAATATTGCCATTATGATAGATTTTTATAAGTGTTACTGCTATTATAAACGTATTTTATCAAAATTCTTTATCCCTTTTTTTATAAAGAGTTATTAAAATGTGGTATACCGTATAGGGCACCTTTGCTACAGTTAAAAGTCGATGAAGTTTTTAGGTTTAGTATAGCAAAAGTACACTTAACCTAAAGGCTTTATTCTTTAATATCACAGAATAGTACATTGAAGTAGACCTCACGTTAGCAATAGTAATTTTAACTTATACTTGTCTATCAGCTTCAGGCTATATCCCGCACACAGGATAGGCAAAAGGGAACCTAGTGTTAAGACACTCCATTCCTCACTTTCTGCCGAATTCTCAGGCATTGCGTGTTGAGTGACTCAACGCCGCGTTTTGCCTCGACAAAAAAGCAAAGAAATGGAGATATAAATTTAAGTAAATATTTCATCTCATGTGGGGATCAAACCCACAGCAACCAGTCGTGCTTACAGTCAAACATTGTGCTCCTGCACCACGACCTCCCTTAAAATATATTTTAAAATTATTTAATATATTTTTTCATATCTTATAAATTAATTTTAATATATTACAAAATTTATTTTTTATTTACTTTCATTAAACGTTATTCATCTGTATTCTGTGCCTTTAATGTCAAAGCGTCAAATGCAAAGGTTATAGAATAGTAAGAATTCGGAAATTGTAAAATTTTAAGTTGATATTAGTGCTTGGTTTTTGTCGGCATTATAATAAATGGTGAAACTTTAACTTTTTATTTATTCTATAAGTATGTCGACGGGTAGT
>JAATLQ010031234.1:0-10606 GCA_013421005.1 Heliconius erato x Heliconius himera | reverse complement strand
AAGAAAGTAGCTGAGTTGAAGGCTAAAACAACTATTTCTTTAGATAATGAAGATAACGCGAAAGCCGCCGAAAGCGCTATTGATCGCGCGATGAAATTAAAAGGGGCCGGAAACCGAGCTTTTCATGCTGGTGAATATGATAAAGCTATTTCCCTGTATAACGAAGCAATTGAAGCATGTCCACCTGATCGTCCTATTGATTTAGCTACGTTTTACCAGAACCGGTCAGCATGCTATGAAAAGCGTGAAATGTGGGAACAAGTTAAGGAGGATTGCACATTTGCTCTTAAACTAAACGAAAAATATGTTAAAGCATTTCTGAGACGATCTCGAGCCGCTGAAAAAAGTGGTGATCTCGTTTTAGCTCTTGAAGATGTAACTTCTGCTTGTATTTTAGAAAGATTCCAAGTTCAGAGCTCATTAGTTAATGCTGATCGCATTCTTAAAGCCCTTGGTAGGCAACATGCAAGGGAGGCACTTGCGATGAGACAACCTGTAATGCCATCTAAACATTTTATTAAAACATACTTCTCAGCCTTTTCTGAAGATCCCATTAACAAGATTGAAGTCGAAAAAGATTCTGTGAATAGTTTCATGAAGGCAAAGCAAGCACTGGATGCACAAGATTATGAATCAGTTGTGAAATTCTGTACTGAAGAGTTAGATTCAGATGGTAAATATAAGTATGAAGCATTGCTATTAAGAGCAACTTTTTATCTTTTGCTTGGTAGACATGAAGATGCTCAGATTGATCTTGGTAAAGTTATAGACAGTGAAGCACCAGCTAAAGTCAGAGTGAATGCTTTAATTAAACGTGCCTCACTTTACACACAATTAGAAAACACTGAATGTTGCCTGGAAGATTTTGCGAATGCTGCTAACTTAGATGCTAGTAACTCTGACATTTATCATCATCGTGGCCAAGTATACTTGCTACTGGAACGTATGGATGAGGCAACAGCTGAATTTGCGAAAGCTGTGGAACTAAATCCAGACTTCTCAATTGCTTATATTCAAAAATGCTATGCTGACTATAGACATGCTCAGTTGCATAAAAACATTGGAGCTTTAACTCAAGTTCGTGCTGATTTCGAGAAAGCCTTGGAGCGTTTCCCGAGATGTGCAGAGGTGTACATATTATATGCTCAAGTCTTGTCAGATCAACAGGAGTGGGGTCGTGCTGAAGCATTATTTGAATCAGCATTGGCTGTAGATCCTAATAATGCAACATTATATGTCCATAAAGGTCTTGTACAATTGCAGAAGAGTACAGATTTTGATAAAGCTGTCAAATTAATTAATAAAGCCATTGACATTGATGATAAATGTGACTTTGCATATGAGACACTAGGAACTATTGAAGTCCAAAGGTAAGAAATGATAGATATTTTAGCAGCAAGCATTGATAGAGCAGGGTGGAGTAAAATGTTAAGACCCTCCATTCATCATTTTCCACCCCATTTTTGAGACACTGCACTTTGAGTACTTTACTTTGGTACCAGAGCAAGGAAATAAAAATATATCATTCTCCCAAGTTTGGATTGAATCCATAATTTATAGTTTAACTTTTTAAATATACATATAATAAAACTATATGTCATGGTATGTGTGGATGACAGAGCCTTGTGATTTTACAATTGTATATCTATATAAGATAAAGGTTATCATTTCATATTTTAATTTTATCTACTATGACTAAAAGTTATCTTGGACTTGTACTTGGACTTGGACTGTTTTCAAAAAAAATGTTTGCTATCGAAAAATTTTAAAATATTAATCAATATTTTCCATTGTCCTATAAGTAAATTGTTGTCCATATTTTTATTTAAATTTATCCATGTCATATTATTATGTAACATGTGAATACATACATACATTGATTGACATTGACATTATTTACTATAAATATTTGTACTGAAATTGATAAAAAATTATTTAACTTAAAACTTCAAATTGAAAAACAGTTTTAGAAAACATAAATATTTTAATGTTGCTACATTCACATATTTATGACTCCAACCCACATCTCTTGGAAACCATAAAATATTTTCTATCCTTAATGTAGAATAACAATTCAGTGTTTGGCAAATTGAGGCAATTGTTAGTTAGATTTCTACTCAAAAGAATAAATTCCTTTTATTACTTCAAACAAGACAAAGCACAGTGTTGAGTTCCATTGAAAATTGTAAAGTTAGGCAGAGAGATGGGAAACAAATCTTCTTAGCACTAGATTCTGCTATCTCTGCAATAGGCTCAGTGTGCAGCCAAAAAATTTGTAATACATAAATAAATAACACACTATTTTCTCTCATATTTATTTATACCAATATTATATTTTTTCAGAGGAAATCTAAGGAGATCACTAGAGCTTTTTGAAAAGGCAATTGCACTGGCAAAGACAGAACAAGAAATGACACACTTGTTCTCTTTAAAAGATGCAGCGGCTGCACAGTTGAAAGTTTCAGAACGTTGGGGGCTGGACTGGACCGTTAGTTAGATTATATCTAGGTCTTACATAAAATGCACAACGAGAACAAAATCCAGTATGATTCAGATACACCCAAGCAAACAAGCAAGTTAGAACATTTTACATTTAGATGTCATTTCATTAAAAAAGTTATATTATGTGAATCATATAGAAACACATAAAGCTAATCAGATATCAATATTTGGAAAATTAAATAAAATATATTTTCGTAATAACTCCTGTCACATTTGAACAAAAATCATTAGAATGTAACCAACTGTGTAGTACATAATAGAAAATAAAATTAAAAAAAATATTAAATCAGCTTCACACTGTACTGCACACAGAAGGGTAGGTTACCTAGTGTTAAGACACTCCATTCCCTACTTTCCGTCGAATTCAGGAAGCATTGCGTGTTGACGGGCGGAACTCAATGCCGCGGTTTGCCTCGACACCAGAGCGAAGGAATGGAAATATAAATTTAAATAAATATTTCATTTTCTCGAGCAAACCTACAACCAGTCACGTTTGCAGTCACACTTTATACCCTTGCACCACAACTGGCCTCACAGAAAATAAAATGACCACATGCAAAAATATCTAATTAATTATTGAGTATTGCTGCTTACATTAAAAAAAAATGGATAGTGCTGTATCTGTTTCTATATGATTCAATATATTGTTCTGATTTTTGACCTACACACAACAAAACTTTATAGTTAATGCATATATTTACTGCATAAAATTTTAAAAAGGTTATTTTTTTTATTACTTTTAGGACAAAAAAATGGCTTGTATCATTTCTATATTGGAGTAAGTCTCGTTGTGATAAAATTATGTTGTAATGATGTAAAAGCTAAGCTGCCGCTAACTCGTTGCTTTGACCCTCGCTGAACCTAAACTAATATAAACAATTTATTTGCAAAATTAATTTATATATAGAAGTTTTTGGTGTTTTGTGTACATATGTATGTTTATATGTAGTCTCAGTCTTTTAATATTTATTAAAGTATCAGGCAAATAAAATATTGAAAAAAAAAATTGTCAAACAAGAAATTGTTAAATGTACATATTAATTCTAATTTTATCCTATAAATTTTATTTCACTTTTAATGTTGTAATATCATAAACATTTTATGTAGGACAGATAAGATGTTAGCATATAGAGGATATTCATTCTTTGAAATTGTTAAATATTTTATATTAAATAAATTGAATATTTTAAATATTAGATATTCTTTTTCTATTATTTTAATTGCACCTATCGAATGTACTGCACCAAAAGTAATAATTAGATAATAAATTCATAAAAAAAGTATGCATAGATTGTGCTTCATATTGAAGTCTTGATTGTTTTGTTTATACTTGTTAATGCTTGGGAAATTGAGTCTGTATTTTGTTTAAAGTAAAAAATCATTTTATTAATATTAAAATTTTATGCCTGTATTTTGGAATTGTATGTAAAAAGTTATTTGATAAATTTTATTGTAACTTAGTACATAATTAATAAATGTGTAATATTGTGTGTAGTTGCATCAGTTGTACTTAATTATTTTGGATTACTCATACATTAAACACTGCCAACTCTTGCTGTACTAAAACATATGAAAAGTTTATATTAATATTTCTTTTTACATTCATACATTTGTTTATGTAACATTCTAATGACGAGGACGGACTAACATAATATGTTCACATGTTTTCATTTTAGTTGGTAATTTAAAAATATTATCAAGTCTATTTTATTTTGTTTTAGAACTACAATATTGAGTATTGTTTTAAATGTGTGATTATTATATGTTAACTTCTTTATATATATTTTACATTGTAACATAAATGATACCAGACATTATATTCTTATCAGTTCGACCAGGACAATATTTCCATAAGGAAAGTTACTTCGCTTTAAACTTTTTTTTACTTATGCTTAAGTTTTTGTAGTAAACAGGAGGACAATTAAGTTTAATTGCTATTCAATATTGATTAAACTTACTAAGGCAATTTGTGAATACTTTCACTTTCTATATTATGAACAAGCTAACTCACAACAATACAACTTATACATTACATATGTATGTATATTGTACACTATAATTTAAATATTACTCTTTCAACTGTATATATTGTTATATATACATATATGTATTGTTATAAAATAAATTGTTTCGTCGTCGGCATTTAGTTGTTGGGTCCAATATTGAGAAAATAATTGTCTGGACTCATTTAAACAGAGTACTAGACTATAGATCTCGAAGTTTGCAACTTATTTTGTTTCGTTTACTTTGTGAGAAGCATTACAGCGATGGGTTGAGTTAAGCGGCGATGCGTTTGCACACTTTGGGTGCATCCAGAAGCTCTGTACTCTATAATTGACATTTAAATATACATATTTATTTTTATTGTTTTTATTTTGTTTTTTATTCAGTAAAATATTATTGAAAGTTTAATAGTTGCCATATGTTAATACACATTATAGTGTATTGAGCGTTGCATAGAAACAAATTTTGGATGCACCTTCAAATTATCAATTAGATTTGTGAATTAGAATTAGATTGAAGAAAATGGTTCTACTAAAATTGTTACCTCACCGATAGTGGATAGTTATCGATTTACGAAAACTTCAAAATATAATCCAAAAAAAAAGTTTTGTTTATTTTGATTACTTTTCTCATACTATGAATACTCCATATTCGACATCACTTCTTCACATATTGACAATAAGAAAAAAAATATCTTAATTGTAAAATGGATAAGTGACAATGTAGATAATCCACAATGGCACTTATCCATTTTTTTAATTTTTCTTTTTTTTTATTCACATCACCTCGGCCCCTTGGACCAGCGTATGACTGTTAAGGCGATGGCTGTGAATTGGAATCACGCCCGGGGAACTTATTTTCATTTTAACACTTGGCAATTATGGCACTTTTACATACCTAAATGGAAATTTGCGTATAAAACTGCAGTCTGGAGTAAATATTTATATATTTTGTTACCATAACAGAAAAATATTTATAAAAAAATAATTTAACTTGTTTTGACGTTACTCACTTTCCTGTAAATCTTAGTGGCCATGACTTTATATTTAGTATTACTTTATGTTTATTTATTAGTTATTCATAAAAGTTGCCAACTATTGTGCTATAATGGAACTCTAAATAATCATTTTTATGAAGAAGATCCGTTGCAGACAATAGAATTATTTAATTCAAATACGAAACGTATGGCAAGGTTACGTTGCTCGCTCTCAATTCTATGTAAAGGTTTTGGTTTTTATTATTTAAACAATTTTACAATGGGTAGTTATGCGTTTGTAGCTATTACTTATTACTTGAGAATATGAGGTGACCGAAATATTAATAGAAAAAGATTGATTTCTATAAGCACTAGAAAATTCTCAAATCCACATTGAATAGTTAATAAAGGTCATTGGGTATCGTGAAGCTTTTAATTTAAAAAAAAAGTATTATAAAAAAGCCGACTGTATAAAAAACTAATTACCGAAGCTCTGCAAAAATTTAGATAGATCCCGGTTCGCCACTTCGCCCGCGACACTTGTGCGGTGAGTGGCGGAACTCAATGTCGCGCTTTGTTTACCAGAGCGGGCAAATTTAAATTTTATATTAAAATGTTTATAAAATTTTATATGCATTCACTTTTCCATCGCTTTTTAGTTTTAGTAGAAGTCGACTTTTATATTTTTATAAAAATAGTTGCCTCAAGACTGATGATCACAAGTTGTGAATTAAAGATGATAATTTAGTCTGAATTAAAACTAACTATTATTTTTTTAATTAATATAATAACTCTATGAACAGTAAGTATTTGACAATAGGTATACATAAAACCATACATATGTCTATATTGTAACCGCGTCACTGGTTTTATAATATTTTGTGCCATATCCATTATTTACATCTAAATCACTTACACAAGACATGTCCGGATGTATCGAATATTTATAACATTGTGTTTGGTGGGAGCAGTGAGAGCTCTACTTTGTTACAACTGTTCTTCCACACAACATAGTTGGGATCGCTGCGGAGGAGACTTTGTATTACCTTCCTTGCCTTTCAACAGCAGCAGACATTATTTGATAAATTGCACCAAAGGTGAATCGAATTAAATTGGTAGGCCATTGTGGCATAATTCGATCTCTACAAGATTAAGAAATTAATTATTATCATTTCTCTATTCTGGTGGGATTTTTCTGCATTCCCTATGAAGAATAAAGCATGAAGCTAAACGATTGGAAATATTGAATACGATAAATATATATTAGGTAGGTATACCGGCGTTGAGTTTCGCCTCCAGGGTTCGACGTTCGGCGGCAAAACAAATGATATAAGCATTTTGCCAAAAATCGATAGGATTTTTTAATATTTTATCGCCCGGGGATTATCAAATTTTAGAATATTTATTAATAGATACTTGTTTATACCTATAAAATCCAATATTTAATAATTGATAATGTAATATGTTCAATGCAGAACATTCCATGTGTTTCGTTCGATCTTGGAGAGCTCGAGATAGGAACGCCTGGATCGTTCAACGGGGATGCTATCAAATGAGCTCCGATGATGTTTACCCCAAAACTATGAATACACCTCTTCGATCTATGACTTGTAAATTACAAAAGTACGTAATAAAAATTAGCAAAAAAATATATTTTACGACTAAATATTTATTGGTTTACCCATGGTTATTTATTATATTTTTAAAATATTTAAATTACTCCATTAATCAATAAAAAATGAATATAATGTTTTTTCAGACTTACAAATGCAGAATACAAAACATGTCTTTGCAGTGCAGACTGGTGCAATTCTGCGATGTTATTTCAAAACACATTTGGTCATTTTAAAAATGTTTACAATTTAATTTACTTGGTACACGCTTATCATCACTTGAGTGGTATGTCATAGCAATGCCACAAGTAACAACGACAGGAAGTATACGCTTAAGGGATGACCGCGGAAGTATTGAACTATTTGCTATTCACAATTTTCTATGAGCTGTTTGGATTGCAATAAACGTTGACTTTATAAGTTTATAAGCAGCTTTCACTTTATCTTAGTCGCCTGTGTCTTTCTACGAAAAGGATGGTAAGAAACGTGTGTGTTAGTGGGCCGCGTCCGCTGCGCCGCATACATCTTTTTTGTAGACGTGTGTCAATCTAAACCTACATAATTAGAAAAATATATCTTTTGCTTCTGTTAATTTTTCAATTGTAGATTTTTTCATAAATAACTATGTATAATTTTTCATAATTAGCTATTTTATTACTACGACGAGAAAATTGTCAACATTAAAAAAACAGTATAATTTTTTTAAAAAAACTTTATTACAATTTACTATCTAAATATTTCCCATAAATTACAATTTTGTATACATATATCTTTTTAATAACTATCATTATCTCCACTACAACGCTTTTCGCAAATAATTTTTAACTTAGTATCTATGAAAGCGTATACTTTATTAAATAAATTAGGTAATTATCTAAATATTAAAATTAATTTGCTACCTAATGCTAATTGTTCCTCTTCATATTTGTTACAATTGGTAATAAATATATTAAATATCTATTCAACTTTCTTTATTAATTTACATAGTTCATGTCAAATTTGGTGTATAATATACTCAAGTTTTTAACATTGCAGGTGAGTGTTGATATTATTGTAAACTATACAACTCTAATATCACTTACTTAGATGTTATATTCCAATGACTATTTAATTTATTACAGACTTGCAATTACAAATCTTGTAATAAAAAAATATTAAAGAAATATATAATTTCATATAAATATGAACTGATTTTTATGAATCGATTTGAGTCAAAGCGCATTTTCACTTTGGATGTACATTTAAAATAATATAGATTTCGAATAAAAGACTCTTTCGAAATAAAGAAAGTCACTTGCATGAGATTCGATTTAGAAATGTTTTTTTACAAAACAAAGGTCTTGTTTCGCTTGTTAATAACGACGTATGAAGAAGATATTTTATACAATTTAGTGTTCAGGTGGGATCAGCAGAATTATAATATAATTTATAAGAGTATTAAAATAGCCCTACTTCGGTTTCGTACCGGAACGGTAAAATAAATTATATATTTAAATAATATTTTATTCTTCCATTGCAATTCGAGTATCGCCCATTTGGTGTATTAATGACCTATTTATACTTATTTCAAATACAAATTTTAGAAATAGTCTTTCCGCATACACGAAAAAGAGAAACATTTATCTTAAAAGAACATTTGAACGCTATGAACTTCTCCTGCAGCACTCAGTAAGGTCATGAAAAGTTCCACTTGTAACTAACACTTAATGTTTTATCATTTAAATAAAATGAATTTCAAGAAAATATTTTGGTCTCTTGAATATAAAAATATTTATTAAATCAATTCCTTCTCTATGTCGTTCTTCTTAAAGCTCTGATAGTTATTTTCATCGGTTTCAACAATACCCTTTCGGTATATCTCCACAGGAACCTCGCTGCCGTCACTCACATCGTATTTAATGCCCAGATCCGTTTCTTGTATTTCTATTGAACCAAGGCCAGTTTCTATTAATGACTTTAAGCTTTGTGATCTACTTTCTCTATTTGTTACAGGTTTTTCAGCCTTTTTAATAGATTTTTCTTTAATTGGATGCAAATGTTTTACCTCGTCAGTTTCGTTTGGATGTACAACATTATTAGTGACCTCGCTATTTGGTTTTGGTCTAGATCCATATGTCTTTACTTTTGAATGCCCTTGTATAATCAAATATGATGGAATAGATTCAACTGGGGCGCTATTGTCTTGTCCGGCCCCAGCAACAGTAGACATTGGTGTAGTATAACGCATATGTAAATATGGATCCTGAGTGTGTGTTGCGGGCCTTTCATGTAGCAAATTATTTAAATGTTGAGGGTTTACATGAAAATGTTTTTTATTTACAAGAGTACTCTCTTTGGATAAAACAGGGGGCGGTGGTTGCATGGTTTGCATTATTTCCAAATTTACAGTATTGTCAGACGCTGGATCTTTAAAAATATGTATATTATCTGATGCGTGAGCATATAAATTATCCTCTGGGCGGTCTGGATCTGTTACCATAGGCATCGATATCATTTGACCAAGCATTCCAATAACATTCGGCTTGGGCATAGGCAAAGGTGTTGCATCGTAAGACGACGTATGATACTTTTCAGTGGTAGTTTCCAAATTAAAGTGTGATGAATCTGTAATTACTTCTGGCTGTATTGTTTGCTCAAAAATGTTTAGTTTTTTTGTTGCACTAACAGTTGACAACGTCGGTGGTACTACAGTTGGTAAAAAAATTGGCGTACTAACAGCATAATATGAATCTTGCAGAGGTAAAGAAGGAGGCGGAGGAGCTTCGGATAACACAGGCTTATAGAAGGAAAGAGGTTCCTTGGTAAATTCAAAATTGTTATTGTCTGTATGTGATATAATGTTATGCGAGTCATTTATTTCTTCAAACTGTGTTGTTGGCCCCCACCCGGCATAATCACTGCTAACTGTGTTATTAGGTAAACTTGTAGTTTTATTATAGTTTAGCCAGTTTTGTTTTAATGTTGACGATTGATAAATAAGATTAGCCTCTTGAAGCGCATAAGTAGTAATAATTTCTGGTGTTATTGTAGTTTCTTTTGTAAGATCAAAAGCGGAAGAAGATATAGTAGGTAATAACAATGTATCTTCTGAGTGTATAAACATGTTAGATTTATGACCTGGAGGTGGAGGTGGTGGTGGCGGTACAAGTATGGTCATCGGATAGTGATCACTAAATTTGTAAGAAAAATCCTCATATTTCATTGCAAATGAAGGTGGTCGTGGATGTCTTCTTAGTGGAGCAGGAGGTCTAGAAGCAACACTTGGCTTACGCGATGACACTCCTAAAACTAAAACTTCAGATTTTCTTTCCGGAAATTTTTCGCGTTCAGGTCTGCTATCGTCAACCCAATAATGAACCTTTTCAAGTACCGGAGGTTCATAATCATAGGTCGGATCATTACTTAAAGGATCTCCGCGACCCGTCAAAGGCTTCCACTGATCGAAATTCATACGTGGAGAAAAAATTGAGGCTATTCCACTTAGATCAGACTTGTCAGATGCATCTGAAAA
>JAATLQ010031233.1:0-10605 GCA_013421005.1 Heliconius erato x Heliconius himera | reverse complement strand
CAGCTGGTTTGGGCACGTCGAACGAATGAGTGATGAAAGAATGGCAAAAAAGATTTATGATGGAAAAGTGAGCGGTAAGAGAGGTAGGGGGAGACCTCGGTTGACCTTCGAAAACACAGTATCAAAGATACTGGAGGAAGGTCACGTAAAAAGCATGAGGACCCCCCGAAGGGCATGTATGAAGAGGTTGATGACAGTGGACGAGGCGAAAGAGGTATGTAGAGACCGTAGCGTTTGGCTCTCCGTTCTCTCTGACTACCCCGCAAGGGATAAAGCGTGAAGCTAAGTTAAGTTAAGTTAAGTTAAGTTAAGTTAAGTTAAGTTAAGTTAAGTTAAGTTAAGTTAAGTTAAGTTAAGTTAAGTTAAGTTAAGTTAAGTTAAGTTAAGTTAAGTTAAGTTAAGTTAAGTTAAGTTAAGTTAAGTTAAGTTAAGTTAAGTTAAGTTAAATCTAAATCCATAATTTTGTGTATATTGATGGATTAGTGATTAGACTTAGCTAAGCAGCTTTCGACTTCTCTGACTACTCTTAGCTACCTTTCTATTAGTGAACTGGTGGTATATTTATTGAATTTCAAAAAATGAAGCAAGTACGCTTTTGTTTTGAATAAAACTATTTGACTTAGACTTTGATTTTAGATCTAAACATACGACCATGGTAAAGTTGTACCAATCAAAGATTATTAAATAAATAAGACCAAATTTAAAAAATGTGGATGCACAAATAAAGGTCTTTTATATATGATGATACATTTGCTTAATTTTAATTAGAAAAATACCTGATAATAAACACGCTATATACATTTAATACTAAAATATCGTATCACGGTTTCACTGAACCACCTGAAAAGTATGCCTATACGATACTATTGCATATAAAGATATTTTGCTACTATTTTATATAAGACCCTTTTCTTATCTCACTAAAATTCCTATAACGCCTGCTGCATTATTAATAGCAAAATCACAAGATCGATATTTGCCATTTAAAGTTATTATAAGATGTAAATTACTTAAGTATTTTGAGGCCAGTCGTGGCGCAGCGGCACGAGGTGTGACTGTAAAACCGACTGGTTGTAGGTTCGATTCCCACTCGAGGAGATGAAATATATACTTAAATTTATATTTCCATTTCTTCGCTCTGGTGTCGAGGTTAAGCGCGGCGTTGAGTTCTGCCACTCAACACGCAATGCTTCCAGAATTCGGCAGAAAGTGGGGAACTGAGTATCTTAACACTAGATTCCCTCTGCCTACCCTGCTGTGTGCGGGATACAGCGTGAATCTGATTTGATTTGATTTTTTTGACTTAAGTATCTTTAAGATTTTAAGATATGATTTGTAACAGTATGCTTATTATTTTTCACTCAAGAAAGATCTTTGTAAATTATTTTTGCTTCCGTAAATTATATAATATTTAATATGGCGTTTAAATTAACTTTGTATTACGGTTAACAAAGAAAATGTCATCTCCTTTAAACAGGTCTAATAAAATTGCACTCTTGTAATTGTATAGAGTAGTAAAATTGCGTTGGCTTATGAAATATATACTATATAAACTTTTGAATAGTTAAAACAATCAGCTTCACGCTGTATCCCGCACACAGCAGGGTAAGCAGAGGGAACCTAGTGTTAAGGCACTCCGTTCTCCACTTTCTGCCGAATTCTGGAGGCATTGCGTGTTGAGTGGCAGAACTCAACGCCGCGCTTAACCTCGACACCGGAGAGACGAAATGGAAATATAAATTTAAGTAAAAATTTCATCTCTTCGAGTGGGTATCGAACACACAACCAGTCGGTTTTACAGTCACACTTCGTGCCGCTGCGCCACGACTGGCCTCTAGTAAAAACAGTAAATAAGATATCGTTTATAAAATTAATAAAATGAAAAAAAAAACTATTAAACGCTCGGAGCACCTACTCATTCCCTAGAACACGTATTATGACGACTCGATGCCTACAAACATATCGAACCACAAGTCCTGATTGCTGGTTTCAATCAATATCAGCACACGGTAATCATTCTAAGCTCTCAGAGCCCACGTCCATAAAGCTTACACATACTTCCATATAAAATCCTTTTAATATCTGATCCATTTCCTATCTCCAGTACTCAAAGAGGATTAGTGGAGAGACGGAAAGTAAAAATTATATGAAATCGGAAGCTATCTTGATGAACTTTTAACTAGGCTATTGTAAGTATGGTGGAAATTCAACTTGAAATTATTTAGTTTGCACAAAAAGTTTGGAACAAAATCATTTCCGATTTTAAATAGTTAATTTTTGAAGAACTTTAATATTTTTTTAATAATGCATGCATTTATATAATTTGTAGGGAACTATTATTTATATTTATAGTTTACTTAAAATGTGTTATTTATGTATTTCAATATTGTAATTTATTTAAATACATACATACATCTAATATTGTTTATATATTTTGTAGTAAGTATTTGTATTTAGTTAATTTACATCAAAGCGCTCACTGCTGTCGACTGAACCGGTAAGGTGCCGTAATATTTACGCCTACCCCCTTGTCGACGGCATATTTAATTATCACAGTCGTTGCTGGCCACTCGATGCGCTTTCTATACGTTCCTTTGTTTTAAAGTACTTTATTCTAAATTCGTGTCTTTCGTGTATATATATATGTTTGTGGTTGAATTTCTTATATACTGTACCGTGATTGTTAAATTGTGATTTGTGTTATCACTGTATTGTATGTACATATAAAGTGGTGTTGATTAAACTCAGTGCTAAACGTGAGTAGACTTTTATTATTCACCATCAACACTACAAATTAAATAAAAATTGGAAAGAAATCATAATTATTCTGCACTTTGACTATAATTGACATTATTTTATATTAAAGCTGCAATTCCGCAAATGTCTGTGTCAATCACTCAATTCAACTTTTGAGTAATGACAGACAGTCTAACATTACTCGATAGTTGAACATATTATGTTTCAAACTTTGCGAGATGTTTTTATATAGTAAAAATTATTCAGTCCTTATTGGGACAGCCAGAGAAAACGGAGTGCCAAACGCTATGGCTTCCTCCAGTATCATAGATACTGTGTGGTGACAATCAATTGAAGTCTTTTACCACTTTAAAATATAAAAAATAACAATAACAATGCAAAAAAACATAGTTAAATGAAATCAAATTAATAACTTAACGACAAAATAGCTTATAAAAAAAAAGAAAAAAATTAAAAAAAATTAAAAAAAGAAAAAAATAATGAATGCTGTAGAAAAAATCTCACCTTCAAACTGACATTCAAAGGGGATAGCAATAATAACAAATAATCCTCGAAATCGATTAAGTCTTCATTTCAATATGAACGCTTGTCTGTATTCGGACTACGTACTTTTAATCCAAAGTTCTTAGTAAAGCGGGCTTACTTCACTATCATTTATTTTATGTTTAATAGGATTTTTATAATCCTTCGTGTTTACTAATAAAAAAGATTTTTTTTAGCGAAAAAGAAATAAAGATTTATATGAACTCTAGCATAATAATTATTTTATTTTTTAACATCTAATAAGGTAGACTACTAGTACTAGTATCGTTGGGAAACTTGGCATACGTAGCTCAGGTGACAATGCCAGAATAAACACAAAATCAGAGAATTTGGCGAAACGTGGGTAACGAAAGTGTCTAAATGGGAACTGAGTCTTTTAACAATAGGTTCCCGGGTTCCCTTTGCCTTTTTTGCTATGTTCGAGATACAGTGGGAGATTTCAAACCTTAACGTCAGATAGTAACTAATACGAATAATAAAAATGTAACTCGCAAAGCTAAATAAAGTGAACAGTATAATATTAAATCTTCTAATTCAAGTACAATTTTATCCACGTTAGTTTGTTGTGCATTCGCTTTGATATAATAAAAATTAATACCTGGCCGTTAGTTCACAAGCTGTCCTGGTTATATTCTTCATTTAAAAGATTTCTAAGTTAAAATATATCAAATCTAATCAGCTTCACGCTGTATCCCGCACACAGCAGGGTAGGCAGAGAGAACCTAGTGTTAAGGCACTCCGTTCCCCACTTTCTGCTGAATTCTGGACGCATTGCGTGTTGAGTGGCAGACCTGAACGCCGCGCTTAGCCTCGACACCAGAGCGAAGAAATGTAAATATAAATTTAAGTTACAATTTCATCCCCTCGAGTGGGCATCGAACCCACAACCAGTCGGTTTTACAATCACACTTCGTGCCACTGCGCGACGACTGGCTTTTCGAAGTGTTTCTAAGTTCAAATGATTAATTTAGTAAAATATGTTAGGAACACATGTGTCTCCATTATTAAATTATAGTTGATAAAAAATCTGCTTCACGCTTTATCTTGCACAGAGAAGGGTGGACAGAGCGGTCCGCCGAATGGAGGCATTGCGTGTTGAATGGCGGAACTCAACGCCGCTCTTTGTCTCGACACCAGAGCAAGGAAATCTAAATAGAAAAATATAAATTTAAATAAATATGTTATTTCTTGGGGTCGAACCCACAACCAGTCGCCTGCGCTGGTCTCCAGTTGCTGCCCTACATTTGTTAAAACGAACGAAAAAAAACAGAATAAAAAGTTCTATTTGAAAACTTAAAATGAAACACCACGTTTTTCAGAAACGACGGCGATCTTCTTTTCTTATCTTAAAGATATAGTGACATTGAATCACCTTTTAATTGCTCTTAAAACAATTTTTTATAAGTTGTCAACGAGGAGTTTCAACGTTTAAAACTAAGTATTTGCTGTTCAACTTTTTGCATCCGTCTTAACATTATTAAGGAATTTTCAATTTAAATTTCACTTTATCTTTATAAGTTTCCCGTCTGGTACATTTTCGCCAGCTTTGCTTCACCAGGGTGATAAAAGCTTTATAGCTTTTTTGAGTGTCGCATCACTCAACTTGACACGAAGCCTAGAGGATGATTTCAACGAGTAAACGTCGAACCGAATGTGTTAGTGTTGAAAAATGTCGGAAACATCAAGTTAACTTAACTTAACGGTATATATATATATATATATATATATATATATATATATATATATATATATATATATATATATTATATATAGTAGTATTATATTTGGATGTACGTTTAAAAAAGACAATCTGAAATTTACTTTTTTAATAATTATATTTGGGCCATAAAAAATTCGGCTACATAAAAGCCGTCATTTCAAAGTAAGTAGGTATATTTTTTTATTATTTTTTATATTTGAAAGCAATTTGATTCCGCCAGATATGAGATATGAGACTGTAAAACCGACTGGTTGTAGGTTCCATGGAGATGAAATATTTACTTAAATTTATAGTTCTATTTCTTCGCTCTGGTGTCGAGACAAAGCGCGGCGTTGAGTTCTACCACTCAACACATTGCCTCCAGAATTCGGCAGAAAGTGAGGAAGGGACTGTCTTAACATTAGGTTATCTCTGTCTACCCTGCTGTGCGGGATACAGCGTGAAGCAGATTTGATTTAATTGAAAATTTATGTTTTTTTGATGTATTTACATACTATCGTTAATACATTGTATTTTTATTGTTCAAGATTTTGAAATTAAAATTCTTAGAAGTAGACAAAAGTTAAATCCAATAAAAAATAATTATTATTGTCTCATCAAGCAGCCTTTTCGGTAGAAAAGTAATATGTTTTATGTACTTTTTAATATAATAAAAAAAATATTCGATGTTATATTTATGGATAATGCAGAGAGAAATTTATATACTCTCTGTACATAAAAATCTAATATTTCATTCACATTGTTAATTAAAACAAATCTAACTATACCTCAATTATGTAAATCCGTTCAGCGGTTCTGAAGATGTAAGGTAGCAAAGAATATTACACACAAGAAGCGCGAAACACATATCCTTTCCTTTATAGTTGGATAAAAACATTGTTTAGACGGAAAAAGTGAAATGATGTCTTGTACACAAATTGATACATTCGGTCATGAACACTACGTGGCTGTATAAACGTCATCGGCGACAATTATTTACTTAATACACTGAATTACGTTGCTTTTTTAATATATGGTATAAGGAAAAGAAAGTATATTTACTATAAAATCATAACTCATCGGTGTCTCTACATGGAATGTATATTGAAAAAACATTTTTGGTGGTATTTAACAATTTTATAGTACTGGGTCGGTTTGTCTGTAGGTTTGTTCACGCTAATCTTAGAAATATCCTTCACCGATTTACCTAATTTTTATTTCTTTTATATATTCTATGTACAGAATCGACTTTTCTATACTTTTATTATATATAAAGTAATTGCGGAAATAAAATATTACAAATTTATATTTGTAATAAATACATTTCATGTAAAGTGAGTGGTACAGAAACACCGTTCGATTTTTTTAGATTATATTTACAGAAAATGACAACAAGAACTCCATTAATCTTAGCAATTTAGTATTGTATGCAAAGTACTGATCAAATTGTATGAAGTGGATGTTTGCAACGCATTTTGCAATCCTTTTAAGGTCATGCTCAATTTTGCCTCTATTGTTTTTCGTATTCGTCTCGGCGGCACATTCATATGTAGGTACATACGCATTCAAATACACGTTTAAATTATGTAATTTATGGTTTGAACAAATGTCATTATAATATACATTTTTTTTTTCAGCTTTACGCTGTATCCCGCACACAGCAGGGTAGGCAGAGGGAACCTAGTGTTATGACACTCCCCACTTTTTGCTGAATTCTGGAGGCATTGCGTGTTAAGTGGCAGAACTCAACGCCGCGCTTAACCTCGACACCAGAGCGAAGAAATGGAAATATAAATTTAAGTAAATATTTCATCTCCTCGAGTGGGGATCGAACCCACAACCAGTCGATTTTACAGTCACACCTCGTGCCGCTGCGCTACGACTGGCCTGAATAATATACATACCCTAAAATATTTTTGAAAATCATCAAAATGCAAAATCTAATTAATAAATCAATCAAGATCAATCAAAATTTAAAATATTTTTTGTTACTAAAAGGAAATGAACAAGACATTTACATTTACACATATATTTACAAGGTTGGTTAATTTTTTTTTCTTTTCTTTCTTTCTTTGTTCAATCTAATATTAGTGCCGTCTGGTATATTATAACACGTTCAAAATTAATACCTGAGTAGCAAAGGATATTGGCTTATTGCCTCACGACTAATAACCTGTGGCGTGGGTGGCGTGACACTCCACGCCTCGAAGAATATCTTACTTTTATTCCAATTATTTTCTTATGCCAAAGAGCTTATCTGGACTGTTAGTATCTCCGTACTTTGAACTGTATCAGCAATAGGTAATATTATGTTTTTCACTTTGTGGAGCGACGTCTGCTTAAAAAATAATCTGTAATGGAATTCTTACAATATAATTTATAAATGTCTGAGGACAAATCGTTTATAAAATATATATTTTTACGAAAACAGATTAAGCAATCGAAGATTATTATTAAAAAAGGCTAAATTATAGGTAAAGGTATTTGAATATTTAGAATCATTTAATTATATATGGGTAAAAGCTAAAGCAATTGGATTTGGGTATTTTTTTTACTTATTATCTAAGATACTAAAAATATTTTTATGAAACCAAATATTTAATTATTCTGAATTTCATAAAGAAAATGCTTTAAATTATTCCAAAACTATGTTTTGGAATTTCTATCCATCCGTCATTTAAGAATGCACGTAGAAAAGGCCTCAGTCTGAATTAGTATAAAATATTAAAATAATTTGCAACATGGTATTATAAATATATTCTGGGAAGTATGTAAGCAGTAGAGATGGAAGATATGAGATGGATGTGGAAAGGCGTATTGCTGCCGGTAACAGCAAAAACCAAGAAAAAAACCTTATTTAGAAAACGTATAAAAATTTGGACGTAGCGGGATTCGAGCTCGCGCCTCCTGGAAACTGACCAGGCGCTCTGATCACTAAGCCATACGTTCTCATCCTATGAGAACGAATGGCTTAGTGGTCAGAGCGCCAATTTTCATTCTAAATAAGTAAAATGAATTATAACTATTTCATTCACAATATTAAATAGGAAAAAAATCCGAAAAGTGGATTTTTTTAGGTATTTAATAGAAAAAAAAACATTACAAACTTATATTTGTAGTTCATTTTATACAAAATAAACGCATATGCCCACAAACTAAAGTTGTCAACTTTTATATGTAGTAATTCCCATTGACACACAAACATGGGTTTTTGTGGAACCCTTGGTGAATGAGTCCGACTCGCACTTGATCGATTTTTATTCTAATAGGCGATTAGTACGTAAAATACTAAATCTAATATGAAATATTCGCAAATTTTGCAGAAAATATTTCATTTTATATTTTTTACTTGTATTACTTTATAACGTAACCTCAATCACAATCGACATAACGTGTTTTGATAAGATAAAGCCTTAACGGCCTTACAGTTTATTTCCTAGTATAAATAAAGTATGACCGATTGTGACCCATTTCTCAAGTTTGTAGCCTTTATACACTCGGACTTAATATATATATATATATATATATATATATATATATATATATATATATATATGGAATGTTTAATAAATCGAGTGATTATAAAAGGGTATTTTTTTCCAGCTTCACGCTTTATCCCGCATGTAGCAGGATAGGCAAAGTGACTAGGTTTTCTCTTAAGATCCTCAGTTCCCCACGTTTTGTCTAAAATCAAGAAAGTGTATTTTGAGCTGCCAATTTGAAAGTCGCGGTGTTTTACCTGAGTAGTTATTAATAGTTTTCCAGAGTGAGAATCGAACCCGTAACAATCGTGTTTACAGTCATTGCTATCTCACTCACTCAATCCGTTTTTGATATTTGTAATATTTTTTTATACTTTCCCTCTGCATCACTCACATAGCAGGATAGGCAGAGGGAATCTGGGAAGCTAGTTAACACTAGCTTTAACTACGTACACTACACTGCTACTACACTAGCTTTAACAAACTTTCAGTTTCCCATTAAAATACTCCCGTTTTCCACTTTCCGCGGAATTGCGGGTTGAGTGGCGGAACTCAACGCCACGAGGAAATGAAAATTTTTAATATTTCATTTCTCTAAGTGAAAATCGAACCCACGACCGTCTAGTTACAGTCGCACGCTTGTGAGCCTACGCTACGGCTGCTTCCTCAGCCTGTAAAAACATTACTTTTGAAAAACCAAATTGCATTAAGAAGATATTTAATTTGGGTATGTATTTTTATTTAAATGAAAGAGAAATTGCTTATATATGTACATTAGTTTAAGTATGGCATCTGTTATACCGGTTTAACAGATTTAAATAATTATGTTAAATTAAAGCAAAATATTACCAATAAAATTGATTTCGAGACGGTAAAGGTGTCTATTCAAGACGGTGTATATTTTTAATTTAAGTTTCATAATATTAATTAAGAAAATGTATTTATTTTTTTATTTTCAACATTTTCTGAGGCCCGTCGTGGCGCAGAGGTACAAAGTGTGACTGTGTGTTGTGGGTTCAATTCCCACTCGAGGAAGTGAAATATTTATTTAAATATATATTTTCATTTCTTTGCTCTGGTGTCGAGGCAAAGCGTGGCGCTGAGTTCCGCCTCTCAACACGCAATGCCTCCAGAACTCGGCGGTAAGTGGGGAACGCAGTGTCTTAACACTAGATTTCCTCTGCCTACGCTGCTGTGTGCGGGATACAGCGTGAAGCTGATTTATTTCAATATTTTCTTATTACATAGAGAACCTAACGAAACATAATTGCATTTTATGTCTTACTCAAAAATGTAAAGCCACACTTCGCGTTTCAAATACCTTTTCTTTGAGTACCAAAAATATTTTAATAAGGCCAGTCGTGGTGCAGGGGCACAAGCGTATGACAGTAAACGCGACAGGTTGTAGATTCGATTTCCACTCGAGGAAATGAAATATTTAATGTTTTCTTCGCTCTGGTGTCTGGTGTTCCGCCACTCAACAACATGCGGGATACAGCGTGAACCTGATAAAAAAATAATAAAAAAATATTTACAAACACTCAGAGTGGAATTCATGCATAGAGTGGAATGCACGCTCGTCGTTTGACAGTCAGGCTCGTATCTACTGTACCAGAAACGAATACACGACAAGGAAAATATTATGTGCATTTATAGACACGTTTCATATGATATTCTATTATTTGTACGTCCCACTGCGGTCGCTCTCGCCCGTGTTATATGCCTAAGTTGATAAAACGAAATACACTATAATCTATAATATAAAAATAAGTCGGGTTTTCCTTCCTGATGCTATAACTCCAGAACGCACGAACCGATTTCCACGGTTTTGCATTCGTTGGAAAGGTCTCGGGCTTCGTGAGGTTTATAGTAAAGAAAATTCACTAAAAAAATCAAGAGAAAAGAAAGAAAATAGGAAAAATCATTTTCATCACATACAGCGCCATCTCTGATATAACGGCGCCAGTACGTGGTGTGTGAGTATCCCTAAATAATAAAATACAAAATATGTATATACGTTGTATATATGTATATACGTTTCATTTTAAATAGATGGCGCCGGTGCGTGATAAATTATTTGACAGTTATTCATTGTACTCTGCTCAGTTAATTTCATGTGACATT
>JAATLQ010031232.1:0-10603 GCA_013421005.1 Heliconius erato x Heliconius himera | reverse complement strand
GTATATACTTCACCAGCTTACAAAAACTTGTCATTAGTAGCGAAATATAAATTAGCTTTCCACAACTTCATAGTATGCTTATATCACACATATTTTGGAAGAATGTTGTTAAATTTATATTTCAAATACACCAATATAATAGGTAAATACTTTCCCTATATAGCCATGTGCAAATATGGCATAAAAGATGCATTTGTCAACGCGTTCATTGAGGACCCTGTTGATAATACTAATCTCATACCAAATTCCGAATATCGTAAGCCACAACCAGAGCCGTGGTACAAGGCATTGTACGGAATATTCTGGTAAATATTATATCTATAATCCATATCAAGAAAAAACAAAACACTTTTTATCAAAAAGTGTTTTGTTTTTTCTTTTGTACTCTATAATCTGGTATTTCCGTACATTCGTGCGTAAAAAAGTAGATTGTAGAGTGCAACATTAAATGATAAAATATAAATTAATTTCGTTTGACGTTGTTTGTTACGTAACCTAGTGCAATTTTGTATCTTTATAGATATGAATCATATTAAATTTTGTTTGTTACCTTTTCTGATAAGAATATTTAGTGATAAAGCAAATCCTGCAAGTTCAAAATGACATTTTAAAGAAAATTAATAAATTTTTGGGATGTTATTATAATAATACTAAGTTATATTCCTTTAAAAGTAAAATAATGCATTATATTATTACATACATACTTAGATATTTAGGGTTAGCCTTCATCTTATAAATAAATTGTGTACATTGAGTATAGTAATGCATGTATGTAAGACTTAATTTATGGACAATGAAAATTATATATTTATATACGAGTAACTTGACTGTACTTTTATTATTTCCTGTTTAGGTTACAGTTTCACAGTCATAATTAATTAAAAATAATTCATAATCATTTAGGCTTATTGTATTAATGAGAAATATTGAATTGTATAAATTGTTATTATTATATTTAAATGAGTGAGGCCAGTCATGGCGCAGCGGCACGAGGTGTGACTGTAAAATCGACTGGTTGTGGGTTCAATCCCCACTCGAAGAGATGAAATATTTACTTAAATATATATTTCCATTTCTTCGCTCTGGTGTCGAGGTTAAGCGCGGCGTTGAGTTCTGCCACTCAACACGCAATGCCTCCAGAATTCGGCAGAAAGTGGGGAACGGAGTGTCTTAACACTAGGTTCCCTCTGCCTACCCTGCTGTGTGCGGGATACAGCGTGAAGCTGATTTATTTATTTATTTTTATATTTAAATAAAAAACCAAACATGTAGAAATACAAAAATATAGTATCTTGCAATGTAACAAAATATTGTTATTTAAATTAGATCCTCTGAATGAGCTATTTTCAAATCGCAAAGGGAATCGCGGCAAGATGGCCGAGCTGTTAGTATAATTTACTTTCGTTATGTGTAGCATTACTTCTAAATATTTCTTTTATATTCAGGTCACTGTAATTAAGAGTGTGGTTATTTGATTTTCTTTCCAATTACCGTTTGTATTAAGTGGCGGTAGTGTGCTGTGTGTTTTTCGGTGGATTTCCAATAAAAGCACAAACGATACGACACTCGTGTTCATTACGTTCTAATATATTATTTTATATAACTATGTTTGATATAATAATTATGTCAACTGACAGACGAATGCCACCTCAGTCTACCCGTGATCACGGACTACTGAGAGTGTTCAAAACGTCAGATTTCCAAAATGTATGATTTAAAATATACGCGATTAATCCGGTTAAAATAGTTTCATTTAAAATGTGTAATAATCGTGAAAATCAAAAAGCTTATTATGTTTTTAATATTTTCATTACCTCGCTCTGGTAACGATGCAAAGCGCGGTGTTAAGTTCGGCCACTCAAGGTCTATTGCCTGCGGAATTCGGCGGAAAATAGGAAACGAAAGTGTCTTGTCCTCTCTGTCTCTAGGTCCCCGGGTTCCCATTGCCTATCACGCAGATGCGGGATATAGTTTGAAGATAAAAAAGTGTGTCACATGTGCTTTAATTAGAAAATTTTAATTTATTTAAATTTTCTAATTAAAGTACGTGTGGGTACGCTGCTGTGTGAGGGATACAGCGTGAAGTCGTAAAAAAAAATAATATATTTCAGCATTTGCAAGAAAGCAGCTAATATTTATATAAATTTATATTTTCACTTCTTCGCTCTGGAGCCGAGCCACTCCAGGCCTTGACCAATGCCTCCAATGCCAATTTCGGCGGAAAGTGGAGAACGGAGGTTTAACACTAGGTTCCCTTTGCCTACCCGGCTGAAGCTGATTTATGTAAATATATTAAACAAGTAAATGTAAAAAGGTAACACGTTTCTGATTCTGCCTGCCCTGCAGTGTGCGGGATACAGCGTAAAGCTGATTTATTTATTTTTAGTTATAATAGCAGAATTTTAGGATTGAACTTGTTCATCATTACAAACAATTCCTACTTCTAGGCTAGTTTTGAAATCGCTAAAAGAAAACTATCTTTCCATATAAATTAATATTTACTATGTAATTTTACAAAAGTTGGTATTGGATTGACGATAAAACAAAACTGGTGAAACTAAATAAAAGCTTGCAATTATAAATCAAAAAAACCTTTTAAAGCATACCAATAAAATTAATATTTTAGAAGATATTACAGTTTTAAATCACGCGGTCTGTGCAGTCGTCGTCTGCGTTCGCTGAAGACTCCCGGAGGTCAACGAGCGCGGGCGGCGGTTTTTTTTAAACATTTTTAAGGTGTTATTCTATACTTAATATATTTAAACAAAGGTCTGGCAGCCTGGATCTTGCTTTATTACTTTCTTTTATATTTAGATTTTCTTAAAAAAAAACCATTTGTTTTAAAAACCAAAAATGAAAAAGTGTTTTTTTCAAACAAAATAAATAATAAAATTATTGTTGTAATATAAACCGCCATTTGTCAAGAACCACGCACGCACACGTAAACCTATCAAAGGGAAACTGCCGCATACGCCTCATTCCGAAATCGAGTCGTAGTTATTGGCGATAAAGTTCAAAGTTAATTAACCCTAAGGAGTATTTTTGGAGTGGTATGTGTTTACGTTTTTAGTATCTATGCGTAACTGCGTCACACGAAATACAGATTGGATAAACATCGTGAAATGAAAAAAAAATCATACGTCTAAACTGTTGAGGTATCTTGATTAAATAGTTTAGGTATGGGTTTAAAATATTTTTCCCTATATGCTGTTCCCGTAAAAGGAGCGCAAATATGAGAAATATTTTTAAAAAATGGTGTTCTCTCTAAATCTTTTTTTCTTGGTGTTCTCTCTAAATCTTTTTTCTTCTAAATCATTACACAATGTAATGCAATTTCGATATTTAAATTGTCATAGATTTTTTGACGCTTTATAATAATGTGAAAATGAAAAATGGAACTAAATGTCTTATTCACATATATGTGTTTACATACTCTATACAAATAATCTGTAAATCAAATTTCAGGATTGTCGGTTAACAAAAATACAACATATAAAAGTAGCAAAGCGATAACGCGAAACTTAGATTTGCGTGGATGTATACTCAATTTATATACCAATAAATTTTCACGTTTCATGCCAAATTTCATAATAGTAGGACCACGTGACGGGAAGTACCCTGGAGGTTTTGATTACGCGGCGAATTTCATACAAAACGTAGCAGAATCGATGCATATGTACATATATGCTCGTATATTTTGGTTGTGTTGACTTAGAAGACTGATTTTTTGTGTGTTCAAGGGATCATAGACCATGTTTGCTACTTTGAACTCGAGATAAATGGTCTTGACAGACGGACAAAGTGATCGTATAAAGATTCCGTTTTTACCTTTTGAGTTATATGGAACGGTTGTACGGTACCCTAAAAAAATATAATGCAACAAAACATTAGACTAGGTCGTTAACTTTAAAATGTCAGTTTGCATTATACATTTCTTGGCATTTTTCTCGGTTTGCCAGTTAAGTTGTCCAAGGTGACACTGTAAAAATGTAATACGTATCGTTTATTAATGTAAATAAATTTGTTTGTTTATTTTTTGTTATTTAAAATGCTTCATAACTAAATTATTATTTTTTTACATTGAATAATCTTAATAAATAAAATAACGTTGAGTACTAAATACAATTACAACTTATATGTACCAACATATGTGCTTTCACTTCCGCGTGTAGTAACCATGACGTTCTTACGCGTTGTTTGCGTCCTTATTGAATTTCTAGTCAAGTTGCTAATATTACCACGTATTTGTACCACAACCATATTTACTTTTCCTTTTCACTTCTACCCTACCCTAATATAGCATATAGAGGCCGGTCGTGGCGCGTTGGCACAAAGTGTGACTGTAAACGCGACTGGTTGTGAGTTCAGTCCCCACTCGAGGAAATTAAATATTTATTTAAATGTATATTTCCAGTTCTTCGCTCTGGTGTCGAGGCAAAGCGCGGCGTTGAGTTCCGCCACTTAGCACGCAATGCCTCTAGAATTCGGCAGAAAGTGGGCAACGGAGAGTCTTTACACTAGGTTCCCTCTGCCAACCTGCTCTGTGCGGGATACAGCGTGAAGCTGATATAGCATTTGCTACTGTGTATCATTTAAGATTTGTATGTAATTTGTATGGTATCTACATACGCGAATGACGAGCAATTGTATATTTAAATATAATGAATGACGTCTCTGGTCTCTTAATAATGCAGGAAGGTAAAAACGTACACGCTACATTAATGTACACTAACGCTAAATCATTATAATATCAAGTGTTTCTATACATCTCATCATCATCATCATCATCGACAGCCGTCAATCATCCACTGTTGGATATAGGCCTTTCCCAATTCTCGCCACCACACTCGATCTTCAGCTCTTCGGATCCATCCGCTTCCTGCCACTCTCTTTAAGTCGTCGGTCCATCTAGCAGGGGGTCGACCCACCGGACGTTTTGTATGGGGTCTCCACTCTAAGACCCGTCTGCCCCAACGGCCGTCAGCTCTACGACAGATATGCCCCGCCCATTGCCACTTCAGCTTACAAATTCTTTGAGCTATGTCGGTTACTCTGGTTCTCCTCCGGATTTCCTCATTTCGGATTCTATCCTTTAGAGATACACCGAGCATAGCCCGCTCCATGGCTCGCTGCGCGACTTGAAATTTGTGGACGAGGCCTTTTGTTAGAGTCCATGTCTCAGCCCCGTACGTCATGACAGTAATGTAATACATCTCGGTCATTTTAAATTACCTTATCTATACTATCTATTCTTCTATATCTATATCTATACTTCTATACTAATATTATAAAGAGGAAACATTTGTATTTTTGTATGTATGTTTGTATTATTTTCATACAAAAACTACCGAACCGATTCCAAAAATTCTTTCACTATTAGGAAGCTGCATCTTTACTGATAAATATAGGGTATATTACATGTTCAAAATCAGGCATCAATATAAAAATGCAATAATGTAACCCAAGGTGGAAAAAAATTGTCATAAAAAATCTATCATCGCATGCGCTGCGGAAACTATTGCTGATAAAACAATGGGAGGTGCATCCATATCTGTACTAAAACTATCGAAACTACTGAACCGATTTGGAAAATATTTTTACCATTAGACGATTAACGTATGAAAAACATACCATTAAAATCCTTATACGCTGTGGAAATTATTGACAATAGGGCGAAGGGATGTACTACAGTTTTATAGAGGACATCAATATGTACAAAAATGTTCTCGATACCATATGTCTAACTGTTAGAGTTATGCCACCGTAACTATTTTTTAAATGAAAATGTGCAAACTAACTAGAACAGAGCCGCCATCTTAGTACAGAATGCTTTCTGAAAAATATATTTTGTATTAATGAGAACAAATAAAAAGAATGTGTTATTCCTCTATAGAATATATTATTTTATATTGTATGTACTATCGCGTAATATAACTATTTTTTCAACTACTATGAAACGTACAATATCGATACTAATGTGGTATCTATACTACTAATATAATAAAGCGGAAGCGACTTTGTTTGTTTGTTTGTTTAAATGCTAAGATCTCTGGATTCACTGGTCCGATTTACTTTTTTTGTTTTGTATGAAAGCTACATTCTTCAGAAGTGCTATAGGCTATATAACATTACTGTGTAAGTTTTAGTTAGCCTTAAATAACGAAATAACAATAATAAGCAACGCCATCGAATTTCTTCTGCAAATGTAGTTAAATATATGTCATTATATGATTAAAATATTCAATTAAATTAGATCTAAAAAAAAGTATTTAATTTGGAAGTATTTAATTGTAGTATGTAATTTGGAAGTATATTTTTCGAGAAAATGTAAAATTAAAATAATTTAACGCTCTGTTTACGGCTGCAAGCCTGGGCTCGAGTTCTGCGGAGGACGCCCTTTCCGCCGATGACGTTCTCACATACAGCCTCATAGTGCTTGCACTTTCTCAGAATCATGAAAACAAGTTGTTTATGATTAAATATATCAATCTATTGGCAAATGCAGCATAATAAAATTATTGTAGGTGGTACGCGGGCAAAGCCGCGAGTGGGCCGCTACTATAAGATAAGTTAAAAAAAATGGTCTATAAATTTCCCCCAAACGAATTAGAACTGTCCACTATCACGTTTTCTTAAACCTATCGCTACACTACCACAATGGCATATGTTAATATTAAAAAATATCTCCTGAAGATAATCTGACACATTTTTTAAACTTCACGCTGTAACCCGCACATACCAGGGTAGGCAGAGGGAATCTGTTATCTAGTGTTGAGACACTCATGCAAATGGAAATAGCTTTATTTAATTATCGATAAGACATAAAAAAATATATGAAAAAGTTGTTTACTTTTTTTACCGAGCCATATATGGGCACGTATGTACTGAGACAATGACAATTACAGACATACTCGTATATGGTATTACATGCATCAAAATAGAAATTGAAATAAACAGTCTCTTGGTCATTGTAGCTGTAGAAACAAAAAAAAATGCACACTTGAAGCATATAATGTAAGTTTTTATAAAATATACTTGACAATGTTGACGAGTCTTTTGCCATTACGGAACTTAGAGGAGATTCTTGATATTTTCTGGAATTTTCTTCATCCTTATAGATGTAGGAGTTCTCTGGTTTGATACTGCTGAACTCCCCTCATGTGAATTAAATTCAATATTCTCATCTCTACGCTCTGGTGTCGAGTCAATGCGCGGCGTAGAGTTTCGTCACTCACCACGAAATGCTTCAAGAATTCGGCGGAAAGTCGTGAAGTAGCGTGGAAGCGTCTTAATCTTAAGAATTAACCCTATACTGTATAGTGGCCCATATATAGTAATGCAGTTTTGTTTGCAAATTAGGTAATATAAAATAAGTTTTTATATTTAGCAATAGTAATATGTAAAAATATTTGTCTATGACTTTATGGTATTTCGAAGCTGAAGCGGCAAAACTCCTTCCCTCCTTAGAGCGAGAAATGAAAGATTAGGTTCGCCGCTTCTTCGCTTAAACTACTGAATTGTTTTTTTTTTTATCACCTTCATGCTGTATCCCGCACACGGCAGGGTAGGCAGAGGCAACCTAGTGTTAAGACACTCCTTTCCCCACATTCTGCCGAATTCTGGAGGCATTGTGTGTTGAGTGGCAGAGCACAACGCCGCGCTTAACCTCGACCCCAGAGCGAAGAAATGGAAATATAAATTTAATTAAATATTTTATCTCCTTGAGTGGGGATCGAACCCACAACCAGTCGGTTTTACAGTCACACCTTGTGCTGCTGCGCCACGACTGGCCTCTGATGACTGTTATTATCTCCATAATGTTATATATAGCCTATATCACTCCTGAAGAATTCAACTTTCATACAAAATAAAAAGAAAGTAAATCGGACCAGCAGATCTAGAGATCTTAGCGCTTAAACAAAGTAACAAACTCTTTCGCTTAGAGTCTTATATTAAGGCACAATCGTTTCCATTAAGACTCTTCGGTTTTTCACTTTAGAAAAAATCAAGATGACGCAATTAGATAGTATATGAGTTTAAATATTTTGTGTTTGGTTCATTTTCTACAAGGAATATTTATAAAGCATGTTTTTTAATAACTTAAAAATATACTTTAAAGATATTTTTATTACTCAATTAAAAATGTTATGCAATTTTTTGTCTTTATTTTTAATTTGGTATATTGGTATCAATGATAAATGTGTAAATCATATATAATAACAGAAAGTGCTAAATAAAGAATTAGTTGTGTGTACATAATATTATGTACTTATTTTTCGCAGTAAAAATGAATTGCATACTGCTGCATAAAAATATATAATTTAAACATTATTAAAAATGTACACACAATAAAATAACTGACTACATATATTTTAAATCAACCTCGATATAGGTATGCTCGATATGTTTTTATGTGAATTTTTCATGCTTGTTTAGAAGAACACAGCACATTGAAATGAGTCCAAGATGGCCACCACAATAAAACAGCGGATTACATATTTCTTAAATTACCCTCGATATGAATATCAAATGAAAGGGCTTGTTTAGAATAATACAGAACAATTTAAAATAAATCGAAAATGACCGACAAAATGGCAGATTACATATTTTTTAAATTATTATTAATACAATTAAAAAAATCCCAAAAATTAAAAAGTTTTTCAAACAAAATAAATTATAAAATTATCGTTGAAAAATAAAACGCCATTTGTCATGAACGATGCACTGCCGCATACGCCTCATTCCGAAATCGAGTCGTAGGTATTGGCGGCAAAGTTCAAAGTTGTTTAACCTTTAGTAGTATTTTTGCAGTAGTTTGTGTTTATATTATTGGTATCTATGCGTAACTGCGACACACTAAATACAGGTATGGATAAACATAGTGAAATGAAAAAAATCCTACGTCTAAACTGTTGGGGTATCTTAATTATTTTTTATAGGTATGGGTTTAAAATATTTACTGTTACCTATATACTGTTCCCGTAAAAGGAGCGCTGACGATTCCATTCTGTATAAATATTAAAGGCCGTCGCGGCGCAGAGGCACAAAGTTATGACTGTAACGTGAGGTTATGGGTTCGATCCCCACTTGGAGGATTGAATTATAATTTAATAATATTTTTATTTGAACATCAGTCACATATTATCGCAGATACGCATTATCTTAACACAAAGTTCCCTCTGCCTACTCTGCTATAGGCGGGATACAACGTGAATTTGTTTTTAACTTTGTGTGAACCGATTAAAATAAAACTAATACTAAATATTTAAAGGAAGTTAGCCAAATTACAAAAATGCGCTTAAATCGGTTTAGCCGTTTCTAAAATTACCGAAAGCAACAAATGCACAGACAAATAGACAAACTGACCAAGTTCTATTACATCTTCCATGTACAGACACCGAAGAGTTAGGATTTTATTGTAAGTGTCGATAAGTCGCATTTTTATTTCAAATATTCTTATGGGAAGTAAGAAAATGCGACCTAAGGTTTTAATAATTTTCACATTAGAAATTTTAAATCCGTTGCAAACATACATTATAGATATATATTAAAACACGAACATAATTGAGTGTATTAAGTAAATAATTCTGTGGCTTAAACGGGCGAAGCCGCGAGCGGGTCGCTAGCATTAAATAAAATTAAATAAAATATTTTCATTACAAATAGATTATAAATTATTTTTAATTAATTATCACGGTGGCCTCTATTGTACAAAATTAGATGTAACTTAAACAGGACATAATAAAAGTACAGTTAAGGTATATAAATATATAATTTTCATTGTCCACAAATTAAGTCTTACATACATACATTACTATACTCAATGTACACAATTTATTTATATGATGAAGGCTAACCCTAAATATCTAAGTATATAATAATAAAATGCATTATTTTACTTTTAAAGGAATATAACTTAGTATTATTATAATAACATCCCAAAAAATTATTAATTTTCTTTAAAATGTCATTTTGAACTTGCAGGATTTGCTTTATCACTAAATATTCTTATCAGCAAAAGGTAACAAACAAAATTTAATATGATTCATATCTATAAAGATACAAAATTGCATTAGTTATATGCGATATAATAATTTAGATATATAATTACACGTAACAATCAACGTCAAATGAAATTAATTTATATTTTATCATTTAATGTTGCACTCTACAATCTACTTTTTTACGCACGAATGTACGGAAATACCAGATTATAGAGTACAAAAGAAAAAACAAAACACTTTTTGATAAAAAGTGTTTTGTTTTTTCTTGATATGGATTATAGATATAATATTTACCAGAATATTCCGTACAATGCCTTGTACCACGGCTCTGGTTGTGGCTTACGATATTCGGAATTTGGTATGAGATTAGTATTATCAACAGGGTCCTCAATGAACGCGTTGACAAATGCATCTTTTATGCCATATTTGCACATGGCTATATAGGGAAAGTATTTACCTATTATATTGGTGTATTTGAAATATAAATTTAACAACATTCTTCCAAAATATGTGTGATATAAGCATACTATGAAGTTGTGGAAAGCTAATTTATATTTCGCTACTAATGACAAGTTTTTGTAAGCTGGTGAAGTATATAC
>JAATLQ010031231.1:0-10601 GCA_013421005.1 Heliconius erato x Heliconius himera | reverse complement strand
CATTAATGCTTAAACAACTCAGTAATCACATATTTTATAGAAGTTGATATTCAAGAAATTGGTCTGCGAACTTAACGTCACTTTTATCAAATCTCTAATAACTCAGCTCTCAGATTGCCAAAATTTATATAGATTTCAGGAAGGGAATGATGTACCTAAATCTATTAAATCATACCATTTTCATATCTTTACATTCTGGGCCCAAAAATGTATGGAATAGTTTCAGTCTCCTTTATATTTCTATTTCTTCGCTCTGGTGTCGAGGTTAAGCGCGGCGTTGAATTCTACCACTCAACACGCAATGCCTCCAGAATTCGGCAGAAAGTGGGGAATGGAGTGTCTTAACACTAGGTTTCCTCTACTTTACCTACCCTGCTGTATGCGGGAAACAGCGTGAAGCTGAATTAATTTTTTATTTATAAATAAAGACAAAACTAATGTGTCGCCATACAAATAAAGAAGCGGATTAACATTTGATTGCTGATTGATCCACTTTATTTACCCTAGATGTGTTTGTGGTGGTTAAATAAAATTGGGACAGGTGAAGTAGTAGTGTATTGCAATTCGTTTATTTCCTTTGTTTTTGTACTATTTGGACAGTAAATTTAATGACAAAATATTTTTCGTTTTTATGTACGTTTTTCTTTTGTTTTAGTTCTACACTATATCCCGCATATAGCAGTGGAGAACTGGAGGGACAGAGGGCTCAGTGTTCAGGAACTCCGTTCACTATTGTCTGCCCACTTTCCGTGTTACTAAAGCGAAGAAGGAGTGCATGTACAAATCTGGAAGAGCCGAAAGGAGGCATATATACCAGAAAGAAAGGAGGTCCAAAGGCTATGTAGCCTCTTTCTTTCTGGTTACCCCACCAGAAATAAAAGATAAAGGAAAAATTGCGTAACCACTTCACAAAATTTCATTCTTAAAAAATATATTTCCTTCAACAGAAAAGCTCCTCGCATAATTTCTTAATCACGAAAAACGTCCGCATAATTCTATACTTGTCACCTCATTGAATAGCCCATATAATACGACACCACAAAAATGTATTGAAAATTCGCAATTTTATCACAACAACGACGTCGACGCCTGAAAAAATTCGCTTTATCACACGATATGATAAAGAAATACCTTCAAGGAAATATAAGAGGCAGTGAGTGTTCTGTACGCCGTTCCTTTTTACGGACAATCGATGTCTAACGTTGCGAGTGATCGTGATAAAGAGGAACGTGTTTAGGAAGGTGTGGGATAACGCGAAATGCCATTCAATTTGGGGATCCGATAAGGCATATAAATCTACTTGTTTCATCAGAAGATATACGTCTCGTTGAGAGTATTGTAGAGGTCAGCTAGATGAAAGGTCGATAAATTGTTTTAGTGTTATATGCAGGCTTTATATATAAATATTCACCTCACTATTTGTTGTTTATTTAGATAGTTTTGGTGTTGTTGATATATGACAAGCTTTTATTTGACTTACTGTGTTAGTTTGTGTTTGTGTATGTGGAATCTTGCAAACTAAATTTGACCCACTTTCCAGTGTCCGATTGAGGTGAAACTCAACCTAGGAACCAAGTATTAAGATACTCCGTTCCCCATTTTCTGTCGAATTCTGGAGAAATTGCGTGATGAGTGGCAGAACTCAACGCCGTGCTTAACCTCGACACCAGTCGATTTTACAGTCACATTTCGTGCCGCTATGCCGCGACTTGCCGCTGGTGAAATTGCTTATACGAATTTTGTCTTGATGCAAATGAAATAACATATAATATTGAAGTTAATCCAAAATAGCCGCCACAAAATGGCGGATTACAATTTTTTTCATAATCTATCTAAAATATGGGTACAAAATGAAAGAGCATGATTGGTAAAATATTTGTTTGACAGAAAAAATCTAGACAATTTGTTTTAAAATAGATTTTATTGATTAATATTTTATTTTATTTATTTTCACATAACATGTAAATGTGTTGTTATTGCACTATGTGTTGTTGTTATTTCACTGTGTGTGAAAATAACAATAATTTTTATCAAGCAGCAGATAAAAAGAAATTACGTTTATAATTATTAATTTTGAAAAATTTGAAATAATACAAAACGGACTACGTGTCTGTTGGTCCGGTCAAATTAGACAACAAAATACGGTAGTGAAGATACAATAATTCCTGTCTAGCAGAATTTGGCAAAATTGTTAAAAACATAACAAAAAACTATATTTCATATCTCCCCATCGTTCCTCTGTTCGCGGACTATGTATTGTTTAGTCAAAATATATAAGTATATTACAAAGACGAAAGTATTTGATGCACAGTTCTTTCTGCATTCTCTTTACTCTGCTGTAACCAATAAGTGCCATTAAAAGAAAACAAAGAATACGAATAATCTATAATGTAAACACATACATATTGACATAAACACCCAACAACGATCTAATTTACATCTCCATGCAGAGTAAGCAATAGAAATACTCATAATTCTAACATCGATGTATGATCACGTTCTGCTGACGAGCTTCGGTTAGTTTTATTTACTCATTTACTACACCAATAATCAAATATAATATGTATATAATAGTAGATTTTCTAGAACATCTAACTATTAGATAGTTTACTAACTTCTATGATGTAGAGACTTCTATTTACACGAATATAGTTAAGTTAGTCAGTTTTAGTTGGACTTGAAAATGAGTCAGCGGCAAAGTTCGAACTAGCATATTTCGAAGTACAGTCCAAGACTGCAATGTATATGCAATGCATTAAATTTGTTCTAAACAATAGTTTAGAACAAATTAAATTATAACGAACTATCCAAGCACTGAATTTATTTATTTTAATATTAATATTCAGCGGAACTTAATATTAATAATTATTAATATTAGGTGGGGAATAGTTTTTTTTAACACTAGGTTCCCTCTATATACACCGCTGTGTGCGTGATACAGCGTGAAGCTAATATTTAATTTGTCCAGCAAAGGTGCTCTTATTTCTAAGTTGGGTCAAATAATTCTTATAATTTATTATAACATCAAATTGGATACATCAATATGGAAGTATGTAGGTATTGTATAAGGCGCTGTCGTGATGTAGTTAGAACAGTCGGGTCGAACACATCAGGTATATCTGGGTTTGTTCATTAAATTTGAGATTGCATTCAAAACGCTATATAGATGTCCCGAAATCATCGTAGCTCAGTGGCACAAGCGGGCGGCTGTAAATGCGACGGTTGCTGGTCAGATCTCCACTTAAAGGAATTAATTTTCTTTGCTTTCGAGGTTCGACATTCAATGTGTTTTAGCATTTGGTCCTAAAATTCCTTATTAAGTTAGTAAAAATGTATGGTGAAATATGTAAAATTTATATACTTATGGCTACTTTATGCAACCAAGTATGTAAATGGTATTTATTTCTGCATAAATTTTCATGTTTAAATTTTTATCATTATAATCATATTATGTTATAAATGACAAATTCGAAAGTATTACCAGAACCTTATTTATCTTTCCGGTCTAGTTCACATTATGCTTATATTTTAATCGAGTAGCGAGTACCGTATACAAGTAAGTAGATATTTTTGTAAGATGAGAACGCAATAAATTATAGAGAATTATTAAAATAATCATAACGTTTATTTTTGATTATGAAAATTTGTATTTTATATTTATGGATATTGAAGGACATGTGGATGACAAAATTTTCTTTGATTAGAAATTTTGAAATTATTTGGAAACTAATTTTAAAGTGTTGTCTTTGCTCCAGCAAAACGAAATAATATCATAAAAAGTAAATATAATATTTAATTTAACTCCTACAAATTTTATATAAATATATTTTTGAAGAATTAAAAGAGAGTCTACTTGCCACCGTGATAGTTTTGAATGTATGTGTTTTATATCATACATACATACATAACCTTTAACAAAATCAATCAAAACTCTCACCAGACTATCACAGCCGGAATGCAAATAGGAAAACGCGTAAAGTGCCAGCAAAAACAGCTCAACGAAAGGCGACGAACAAATCTTATTTCTCGCGGCCATCTCGATTAGACCGATAAAGGGGTGGACGTCTATTTCCGTCCACCGTATCGGTGTTCCCGAGGAAATGACTTTACTTTTCAGTTTATCTCTGAATTTCTAAAGAGTACCTACCGCGATTATAAGGGTCCGTCGTTCTTACGAGCTTTATCCTTCTTCTTAACCTAAGTCTCATCAGCCGAATGGCCCTGATGTCGCGATCGTGATACGTAAAAGTATTGGGGGTATGAGAGGAACCCGTAATATATTTAAGAATCAGTTAGAAGATAATAGATAGATATTGTTTAATCTTCAAATGTTGCTGAAAAGTATCTATTTCTTTGGTCGTATATATAATAAATTGCTTTCCATGGAATGGAGGAGACACGTCGGATTGATGAAGCTTTTTGTCAGATAACAATACGTACTGTTAACCCAAAGTTTATTTGGTATTAATGTTTCACAGGATTTTCTTATGTGAAGTTATTTTTTATACAAAATTGATGTCGACGATTGATATTTTTCTTATTAATAATTTTATATCTTCACTTTGGTAACAAGATAAAGCGCGCCGTTGAGTTTCCACATTCAACACATAATGCCTTATTTGGCGGAAGTGTTTAACAAATTTTAACATCATTGCAAATTCCTTTTGCTCAAGTGGAAATAGAACCAACAACCTGTCGTGTTTACAGTCGCACGTTTTTGGCCTCCCGCCACGACTGGCCTTAAAGAGAAAAATATATACATCATATGTATAGTTATTAGTATACCAAACAATATAACTTTAACTATTCAAAGTAAGCAGTGATATAAAGATATTTCGCATACACTCTTAGCACCTACCTGCTCATAAAGTGAAACTAAAGCGCGGGAACAAAAACATTCTTCAAAACTAGCGAAGTTCATATTGAAATTGTGAAGAAACTCGGAAACATGAATATGCAAAACTGACATATTTTGCAATTTTACTTACTACATCAGAAAATTTTAAATGTAAGAATATGAGTAAGCAAATACATCATATAATAAGAAACGGATATTTTTGTATCGTTCTTGACTTTCTCTATTTTTGTAATCATAAGAGAACTTAAATATGAAAATATTGAGAGAGCTCTTTTGGTTCACGCCATATCTTGCATATAGCGAAGCACCGTGCAAATAGGTAAACTACTATTTGCAAGGTATACTCCGAGAAGTTATAAATAACGTAAGTACTATATAACAAAAACATTTCTTTCAAATTGACATTTATAATAAAAAAATATACCATGAATTGAACCCACACGTCGTGCTTACAATGAGACCACTGCGCTACAACACCCTCATAGTAATAAAAAAAACGACAGTAATAAAATAACAATTAAGTATGACACACACAACACTATACTTTATTTATGTATTATACAATATATATTACACTGTTTATGAATAAAGAATTCAATAAATAAATAGACACGTGACTTACTTGGTTACTGGTCCATCTTCAAATTGAATATCGTTGAAAATTGAAAACCGTATACAAAACAGGATTCACACTATAGTACCAGTTTGAAATATTTAATATTATCATTTTATTCGCTGTGGTGTCGAGGCAAAGCGCGGCGTTGAGTTCCGCCTACCATGTTGTTTTCGGGACATAATCCTGAAGGTCTCGAAGAAACTCAAAATCGTGTAACCACTGTAAAAGTAAGCTAACTCAGTTATTTTGTGTAATAAATATTTCAATACTTTCTGTATCTTTTTCAGGATTGTAAGTCAACGGGAATATTATTTACATAAGTTTCGCGCCGTGTGATCTCGGCCTAGAATAGGATCATCCTGGTACTGGTGGTATCGTAAGAGGTGACTAAAGTGTGTAGTAGAGCGTGTGGTAGAGTCACGTAGCCAGCTATTTCAACACGCATGGGCAGACGCGACCGGATCATTACCACCCCCGGCATTTAAAACCGATGTTACGTAGTACTGCGTTTCGCATCAGATAATGCCGGGCTCCGACGCCCAACCCACCTTAAAGGCAGGCAACGCTCCTGTAGCTCCTCTGGTGTTGCACGGGGTCGTGGGCGGCGGTAATCACTTACCATCAGGTGACCCGCATGCTCGTTTGCCTTGTCCTTTTCCATAAAAAAAAATAAAAAAATTACCAAATTAAGTTTCCGTGCACATGTACTTATTTTGTGTGAAATGAACTACACATATAAGTTTGTAATATTTTTTTGCTATGAAATACCTAATCAATCCCCACTCGAGGATATGAAATATTTATTTTTATTTATATTTCCGTTTCTTGGCTCTGGTGACAAGGCAAACCGAGGCGTTAAATTTTGCCACTGCAACACACAATACCTTCGGAATTCGGCGAAAAGGGGGGACCGGAGTCGGTCGTCGAACACAAGGTTACCTCTGCATACCCTGCTCTGTGTGTGGAAACAGCGTGAAGCTGATATACCTGCTAACTGTTACTTTTCGAAAATTTTTCATTTATTTATGTTATAAGTTCTCACTTCGTGCCATATTTCATAACTGTATGTCTACGGAAGTATAACCTATAGGGATAGGTTTTGATTCCGCAGCGAATTTAAATCGGTGCATTAATAAAAAAAAATTAAATCAGCTTCACGCTGTATCCCGCACACAGCAGAGTAGGTAGAGGGAACCTAGTGTTAAGACACTCCGTTCTCCACTTTCTGCCGAATTCTGGAGGCATTGTGTGTTGAGTGGCAGAACTCAACGACGCGCTTAGCCTTGACACCAGAGCGAAGAAATGGAAATATATATTTAAGTAAATATTTCATCTCCTCGAGTGGGGATCGAACTCATAACCAGTCGATTTTACAGTCACACTTCGTGCCGCTGCGCCACGACTGGCCTCAGTGCATAAATGCTTGTATCTTTTGATTCCGCTTAATTAGAAGCTTGATTTATTCTGTACTTCAGTAAGCCATAAACGTAGAATTACAGCTTAAAACTTCCCAATCTTAAAATAGCCTTGACACAGCTAACTTGTCAGGCGGACGGACGGGCGGACAGGCGCTAACGGACAACTAAGTGATCCTATAAGGGTTCCGCAATATGAACAACAGTGCCGGTTGTGGGGCTGTGGCTTCAATTTGTACTGTAAGAAACCCTTTTTTCCATTTCTCAATCTGGCATCAACACAAAGATCACCGCCACTCAAACGCGATGTATCGAAAATTGGGCGAAATGTATAAAATGTCTACGATTCAACACGCAATGCCTCCAGTATTTGCCGGAAAGTGAGAAACGGAAGTGTCTTAATGAGAACGGAATGTCTAACAACTAGGTTTCCTTTGCCTACTGTTATGTGCATAGTGAAGCAAAAAGAAATAAGGAAATGGAGTGTCACATTTCATTTCTTCTGCATTACCTTCTTATGCGGAATACAGTATGAAACTAAAAAACCTTAAAACTAACAATAACATACTTTTCGGCGCATTTAAATAGCGTTAAAACTTATTTTCTCTTAAAACTTTTCATATAAAATTAATCTTAATATGATGCTGTTTAAGTATCTTGTAAAATTTTATAGAAATAGCAGGAACTATATTAATAAATATTTATATTTCATTTTCCTTGCTCTGGTAATAATACAAAGGGCGGCATTTAGTTCTGCCAAACAACACGCTATGGCTAGAAAATTCTGCAGAAAATGAGGAACGGAGTGTTTTAACACTAAGATCACTCTGCCTGCAGGATTTTTATAGGCGGGATATAGCGTGAATCTAAAATAAAATTTGAACGTAGCATGATTTAAGCCTTCGCCTCTTGGAAGCGTCCAATTGGTGCATTTACACGATTTCTTGATCGCGGGCAACATTTTCTTCTTTGTAGAATATCATTACAAAAATGATATTAACTGTTCAAAGTACAATAAGCTACTAAACTAATACGATTTAAAAAAAAACAACATTGTAATTTCAACAACCAGTAAAACGATTGTAGTAAAATATAAAACGTGATCGAATACGGTAGTACAAAAGCTTTAACGAGCGACGTCCATACATCCGCAAAGTATACACTATTCATTTTCACGGAATTACCATTTGTTGACAATTGACTATCTCCGGAGTGAGATGTATACGGAAAATCTTAACTTAATTACCTTTTAAATTTTTCTGAAACTGATTCAATTTGAATAATAATGTATGTCGTAGCTTACTAGGATTTATGAAAATGATGTGGATGAATGAAATGATTAGGATGAATGAAAATACTTTAAAAATAATCATTACCACAAGTTCGGATAGAACCCACACATCGCGTTTACGAACAGACGATTTCTTATTCCCATTTTTATATATCCGTATAAATATATATAAACAGTAACGTATTTAATATGTAACGTGCACACATAAATAAAGAAGAAACTATTGTGTCGCCATACAAATAAAGTAGCGGACTTTGATGTTAACATTTGATAGTTGATTGATCCACTTTATTTACCCTAGAGGTGCTTGTGGTGGTTAAATGAAATTGGGACAGGAGAAGTACATAGATAGCAATTCGTTTATTTCCTTTTTGTGCAGTATTATTTATAGAGTGTCTAAAATTTCAGTAAATTAAATGACATAATATTTTTTACTTATTATAAATACTACTAAAGTGTTATTCCACACTTACGAAAAAAAAATACTTATTTAGAAAACGTATAAAAATTTTAACGTAGCGGGACTCGAACCCGCGCTTCCAGGAAACCTTTCAAATTTTTATACGTGTTCTAAATAAGTATTTTTCTTTCGTAAGTGTGGAATAACACTTTTGTAGTATTCACGGAAAAAATCTAGAAAATTTGTTTTAAATTATTTGTTTTAATTATTATTTTATTTTATTTATTTTGTAAATGTATATACATGTTGTTATTTTACTATTTGTGAAAAAAATGATAGTTTTTGTTAAGCAATAGATAAAAAAAGTATTACGTTTATAATTATTAATTTTAAAAACGTTGAAAAAAATAAAAAGGAATACGTACCTGTTGGCTTAATCAAATTTGATAAAAAAAAAATACGAGAGTAAAAATACATTAATTCCTATCTAACTCAAATTGATAAAATTATTAAAAATAAAACAAAAAACAATATTTCAAATCTTTCCATCATTCCGCTGTACGCGGATTATGTAGTGTTTACTTAAAATATATAAGTATATAAAAAAGACAAGAAATAGAGATATTATTTGAACCCTAGATCCTTCTCCCCCTTATTCTGCTGAAACCAATAAGTACCAAAAGAAGAAAACAAAGAGTACGAATAATCTATACTTATAGTAAATCTGTAGAAAAGTCGTTTCTGTACATTGAAAATATTTAAAAAAAAAATTAGCCAGGGTGTTAAAGGATAATTAACAGAATATATTTTCAACATTTTTGGAATTTTTGTCTGTTTGTTTGTTTATCTGTTTGTCTGTTTATGTAAACACGTATCACGTAAAAAGTACACAATAAATTTAAGCAACTTTTATACATAAAAATTACAAATAAATCAAATCCGGCTCGAAGGACCAATATGTACGGGATGCCGTACGAATGTGTATAAATAAAACAGTTTTATTTTATAACTGCAAAATATATTCATAAAACATCTAAAACTATAATGAATTTGATGTAATATGAGTGGTGAGCCACGCGCGGTACTCTTGATGACCGATAGCGACGAACTAACTTATTAAATATAATTAAAATATTAGAATTGAGTAATTTAGGTCACATAAATGCAAGCTAAGCACTCACATGTACGCGCTTGCTCGTACAGTAGCTTTTAGTGTTTATTTCATTGTAATCGCTTCACTCTATCAGAAGATATAATTTGTATTTAAGTTTTCAAGAAGTTAATATTTGAGATATTAAAAAATCGATACAAGTAACGCTATCTATTGACAAAAATAGTAGGTACTAACGAATCTTGATACTCTCTTTCATACACGTAACGCTATCATTAATTGCGATGGGATCTTAAATAGGTGGCGCTGTGCATAAAAGAAAATATAGTTTGGAATGGTTACCGCTACACTCTATCAAAAAATAATGTATCAAAAAAAAAGAAACATACGCAATGATATCTATTGACTACACATGATACGTTACGTTTTTAAAGTACAGTTGTTCATAGTACTAACTACAAAGTAAACTAAATTGAATTGTTAGTGAAGATTACCTTCGTAACAGTCTAGCTTAATTCTTAATTATTTAACACAGTGATAAAGAATGACTTAATATTCAAAGAAATATTTTGAATAGGTTCTTCAGTCCGTTCGTTCGTTTATGTTATTAATATTTTTTTAAGAAACGTATAAAAAAAACACTTTTGATAGCAACCTCTAAAAAATTGTGTCTCAAGAAAAAAATGCTCTGACACTGTTTATAAAAATATCCCGCAGTATTATTTCATAACTTACAAGAGACACGTACCGAGATTGCACTATTGCACCTGTATGTTGCATGTATGTATGTGCCAAGGGTGTTTTAGGGTACATACCTCAAAATTCTTATAAAATAACTTTGTTGTTTGTCCGTCTGTCCGTCTGTCAAGACTATTTTGTACAAGATCGGTTAAAGGTTAGATACCTCAAT
>JAATLQ010031230.1:0-10598 GCA_013421005.1 Heliconius erato x Heliconius himera | reverse complement strand
GTTGCTTAGCAACGGTCGGTTGTTATTAACATGGCGGAATAAATTGCCTGTCAAATTGAAAAATATTTTAATATATTAGTATATATCGACAATATTACAAATATGAGAAAAAAAAGTAACCTATGTTCATGCGAAGACCCTCAAGTATCTCTGTATGAGTATTTTATTACAATTGAATTAGCGGTTTGGCCCTGATTGCGGCACAGACAGACAGACAGACAGACAGACAGACAGACAGAGTTACTTTCGAATTTATAATATAGGTATGGATTACTATCGACAATACTATTCACATCCTTAACCCCCATGTGTAGAGCGCTATGAAGAAATTAATTCGTATATTTTCAGTCTCGCTAACGAATCATTCCAGTTTCTAAAGTAAACACGAGTTGCCTACATTCATACAAATAAACGCGTTTTGCATGTTCAAAATTAATCAAGGAAGTAAGCATATATTAACTCGACTTTGAAGTTATGGATGATTTACATATAAAAATATATATTCTCTGGATGAACACATTATTAAACATAACTAATATGATAGGATGCTAGTAATCCAAAGAGAAGCAATTAGTTTTTAATTTACCACTTAACAAACAACCAATAGAGCTTGTGAGAATAAAATAAATAAATTGAAATGAATTTAAAAATCTACTCAAAAGCTTTACTTAATATAGGAATCAGGTTTTGATATGATTCTTATGATGGGCACATATGAGAAACAGAACGAAATATCTATGGACATTCGCCATTCAGGTTGGAATTGTTTTTACTGTAGATTCTAGAAGCTTAAAACATAAAATGGACGCGTAACTTACAGTTACAGTTCCTTGGAACAAAATATTCTGAAAGATCATAATTCTAAAGTAAATAAATACTTCAAACTCTCGAAGGAATCATAAGGATCAGAAGTAGGTTTGTGAAATCTTTCTAAAGTTGACAAATATATTTCGCAATGTTATAATTTCTAGAATGAGGTAACTCTAGAATCATTTCGAATCATTCATTGTCTCGGTAGAGTGAGTAGCTGGGACTATTAGCAATTGTTGGTTTCGTCACCCGCACAGTGAATCCGTGGATTCCAAAGAACTTTCTTTTTTATTGAAAAAAAAAATTAATTAAATTAGCTTCACGCTGTATCCCGCATACAGCAGGGTAGGCAGAGGGAACCTAGTGTTAAGACACTCCGTTCCCCACTTTCTGCCGAATTCTGGAGGCGTTGCGTGTTGAGTGGCAGAACTCAACGCCGCGCTTAACCTCGACACCAGAGCGAAGAAATGGAAATATAAATTTAAGTAAATATTTCATCATTCCTCGAGTGGGATTCGAACCCACAACCAGTCGGTTTTGCAGTCACACCTCGTGCCGCTGCGCCACGACCGGCCTCTTTTTTATTGTATATTTCTTTTTTATTGTATATTTGAAAAATAAAAATTCGTTTCAGTTCACTGCACACATGCAAGTTATCAGTTTATTAGCATTCAAAGACTTCATATTTCTCAAGATTATGTCATTCTAGTATAGGTGCATACATATTCTTAGAGACGTTAAAATTGTCACTGTTCTGCAAAAAAAAATAATTCCTTCACATAGAAAATTGACCAGGTCCCTTTATCATACAATACACTACACTACACATATCTATGAAACACAAGCAAGCTATCAGATCCAAACGACCTAATTCCCAACATAAACGTTGAAATGTTACGGATACTTAAATCCGAAATACGCACAAACGATAAAAACTTTATAGAAATTACTATTTAAAGAGATAGGAAGGTAAAATCTGCTTTCTTGGCAGAGAGTATCCACTCAGTATTGCCTTCTGGCTAATAGTGAGAAAATTAAATTACCCCATTATGTGCCGGTTGTTGCTTAAAGGCCTCTTCACACGATAATAGAAAAAATCTTTTAACTCTTGACGGTAAAGTGCTTATATTGCGTAAATTTAATTGTTTATCCCGCACAAAGCAGTGGTAATATACTTTTATTCCGTTGAATTCTAGAGGTATTGCGTGTTCAGCTGCGGAATTCAACGCTGCTCTTTGCTTCGCTGCCTAGGAAATGATAATATTAAATATTTCATTTTCTCGAGTGGAAATTGAATACACAACCTGACGCGCTTACAGTGGTTTATGCTCCTGGGACACGAATGGTCTCACTAACTTGTGTTATTTTTTAATATTTTATTATGTCAATGAAAAGTAATAGTGGTTATTCTGTTTTGTACATTATCGCCTTTTGTTTCATACAATACAAAATATTATTAAAAATAATATTTTATGTATATATATATATATATATATGTTACTATACTAGAATATAAATTATGAATTCTTATAATAATTGTTTTAAAGTTATCTAGTACGCGCCAGAACTAGTCGCTAGAGGTACAAGACCGTAATTTCTCTATTGTTTGCTAAAAGATCCTGGCTATATGTGAAAATATCACCAAAAAAAAATGCGATGCGTAGAGTCCCTTTGCCTACCCTATAGTAGGTATGAGGGATAAAGCGTGAAAATAAAAAAAAATTGAAACTTTAAAAACTGTAGATACAGTATAACAAGCCTTTATTCGTCCAGCCAATCGCGAGCTATATACATAATGTTATCCAAAACTTGCTGCGTACATTAGACCCATCTTGTATTCTTATTATGACCATAATAGCGGAATGGATTCCCGCATCAATTATTTCAACGTCTGCTCCTCTTTTATCCAAGAATGTTTCTCATTTTAAGTACTGACCGTCGGAAGCCGTTTCGTAGCTTGTTAACGAAAATGAAAATGCTAGTTCTGAAATTGCTTTATAAAATTCATTGGTTTTAGAGGCGCTTCTGTTTGTTTGTTTGTTTGTTTTTAAACTTTATTTTGTTGTAATTTGTGGAATTATAATCGTGTGGTTTGATTGTATTTTGTAAGCGTTAAAGGTTGTATGAATGTATGTTAGGCTCGGGTAATAAGACAAAGCGCAGCGTTAAGTTCCACCACTCAACCTTTTTAAATAGCTGGGTGGACATGAGAATGAGCAAAGTACTTTGACACTAGATTCCTCTTTGCCTACTCTGCAACTATGCTGTGAAGAGACTATTATTTTTATTAACTATTTATTTAGCTTCCCGCTTTATTCCTAGCAGGGTATCTAGACAGAACGGGGTGCCAAATGCTACATTTTCTACTTACCTCTTCCGTCTCGTCCACTGTCATCAACCTCCATATCCTTCGGGGATCCTCATTTTTTTACTTAACCTTCCCCAAGTACCAATTACACTGTGTTTACGAAGGTCATCCAAGGACTTTTCTCTTACTTCATACTTTAAATGAATACAAGGTGGCCTATTACAGATCACTTGTAGTGCCGCTTTTGCTAAGTTCTGTTAAATTATTACGTATTTGTTTTTAAATCACATCGTAGAATGTCACATCATCACATAGTCAAACAGCCGAATTTTTTTTTTTCAGGTAATATATAAGTAAAGTAAAAGTAAAGTAAAATACTCTTTATTGTACACCAAATAAAATATATACATATTGAACATTATACATTATTACAAAATATGATACATTGGATAGCACAATAGGCGGCCTTATCACTAAGTGAGCGATCTCTTCCAGGCAACCTTGGGGTAGAGGAGAGAATAAGTTAGTTACATGGGAAGGTACTAGATAATTTTTAATTATTATTTGAAAAAAAAAACATACATACGAGTACATATATAGGTACATACAATATCCATAGATACTTAGATACATACATACACTTATATAATAAATATATATATAATAGTTGTATACCAACATAATGGAACATATTTTATTTACATTTAACACATACATGTTTATAATAGTACTTAAATATTGTCAAAGTTTCAGATAATAACCTTTAAGCCATTTCTTAAAGGTCCTTAAAGTATTGGCTTGCCTGATAATAACTGATAGGGAATTCCACAAACGTGTAGATTTGACAGTGAAAGAGTTCGAGCAAAAGGAAGAGGAGTGTGAAGGAATTTTAAGAGATAAGGTAAATCAAGAACGAAGGGAGAAGTCCTGTGATTCACACAAAAATTTGAACCGTTCCTTGAGGTATGAAGGAGGAGATGGATTGATGAGGATATTATAAAGAAGGCAAAGAACATGAGTATTCCGGCGAAGTAGAATTGGAAGCCACTTGAGTTTTTTACGAAATTCGGAGATATGGTCATATTATATATATTTTTTATTTAATTTGATAGTTCTAGAATTCAAACTCATTATCGTATCAGGGCACCTCGCGTTGTTTAAGTACTGTACATATTCTTGAAAGGTAACCAAACTCTCGTGAAGATGACAGCTGGTTGTTAAAAATAATTTTTTAAATGTAATTTTAATATAAACTTCCGTTTGTATTGACTACCATTCTTACTAGGATTTTGATTAGTATTTGAATACAGAATTTCTTTGAAGCATTTTGTAAGTCTCACACAAAAAAAATCATAATATGTAAAAAAATGTTTAGACCGATAATCAAACCTACTTCCGTTGACATAGAGACACTACCTAAATACAATTTAGGGATCGACGCTTACAGAGTATAATTTTATTTTCCACATGACCTTTGTAAATCACATTCTAGCCACATTGCATATGCAAAACGAAAATATGTTAATGTCGCCCACACTGTATGTTATAGAGGTAGGTATCACATACATACATACATATATGGTAGGACCCGAGGTCGTAGCAAAAACAAGATCATTTTACGCTGAAATATCTATGAAATATGTGTTTTGTTCGAATGTTTGGATATTTTATGGAAATTCCCTCGTATAAATTGTTTTGTAACTCCATTGAGTTTGTCTATAGGTTGTTAGGTTTAACTATAAAAAAAATGTTTAGATGTAAAAAATTAAGAATCTGACTTACACGAACTTCTAATTGTTGTATCATCAAGAAACTTGGCAATTATATGTAGATTTAGCTTCACGCTGTATCCTTCACATAGCAGGGTAGGCACAGAGAATCTAGTATTGAGACACTCCGTTCTACACTTACCGTCGAGTTTTTCGAGGGACTGCGTGTTGAGTAGACGAACTCGACGGCGGGATTTTGCCTTGATGTCAGAGCGACGAAATAAAAATATTGATAAATAATAATTTATTCCTCCAATTGGAGATCAAACCAACAACCGTCTCGTTACAGTCACAGACTTGTGTCTCTACGCCGCAACGGCCTCAATGACATGTATATTAGATGAGAATATAATACATTATAGTACCATAGAACTAGTCTGATAATTGGAGGATAACCGATGGAACCTTGGACTGCCTACTAGTAAACATCAAATTTGTGTTCATTACATTAATCTTATTATTGTGTAAAGAATGTTACAGTAGTTTAAAGCTATTAATTATTTTTATGCATGCTTTTATTAGGTCAATTTCTGACTATCCAATAAAATCTACGAAACTGGATTTGTTTTACTTACAATTGACTTATAATGCGTAGCGTAGGTGACAATACAAAAATATAATATTATCAAGCTGGTATGATGCTGGAGTTTTCACCGAATAGTGTTACCACTACTCCACTCCACTCTTTAGAGGTAAACCACTGGACTAGCACTTGCTGTCACAATTCAGTGCACGATAAAAGGGTGTTCTTTTTAATGTATATTATTGTATACTTATTTAGAAAACGTATAAAAATTTGAACGTAGCGGGACTCGAACCCGCGCCTCCTGAAAACCGACCAGCACCTGGTCGGTTTCCAGGAGGCGCAGGATCGAGTCCCTTCAATTGAACTTTTTATAAGTTTTCTAAATAAGTATTTTTGTGTGGATTAACACTTTAAAATGTTTAAAATATATTATTGTATTTTTTTTCCTTAAACAGAGTGTTTCTGTCAGCACCATTTTAAATAAAACCAAAATTTTAACTCGTCTATACAACTTTTATCTCCCAAAAATGAAAGTGTTTTTTTTTTCAAACAAAATAAACAAAAAAAAAATATCGTTGTAAGATAAAACGCCACTTGCCAAGAACGACGCGCTCAGACATAAATCTATCAAAGGGAAACCGCCGCATACGCCTCATTCTGAAATCGAGTCGTAGATATTGGCGGCAAAGTTCAAAGTTGTTTAACCTTTAATAGTATTTTTGTAGTAGTGTGCGTTTACGTTTGTGGTATATAGATGTAACTGCGTCACACAAAATACACGTATGGATATACATCGTAAAATAAAAAAAAATCCTACGTCTACGGTTTAATATATTTTATCTTATATGCAGTTCCCATAAAAGGAGCTCTGACGCTTCCACCCTGTATATTATAGAATAAGAATAAGAATTTGGTAGAGAATGAGAGAATATATAAAGTTTAAAAAATATTAAGAAATTGCCCTGCTTCATATGCGATGCATCACTACATTTACCATTTTTGCAGTCGGTTACTATGTTTAATTGTATTCATTTAATTTGAAGAAGACTAACATAAGAAATTATTTTATGCATTATGGCGATTTGATTTTGATCTCGATTCGGGAAAATATCGATGTAAAGCACGGCGTTGGGTTCCGCCAGTAACATTACAAACAAAAACGAAACGAAATTTATTTTCACACTACGATCTCCTCTACGTACCCTACTCCCTCTTTGACCTACTTATCTATCAATACAAGGGTAGTGTAATAAGTAAACAAGTACACAGAAACTAAGACATGGGCTCGTGCCGCCGCATAATGTGATGTTTGAACGATTGAGACGTGCAGCTCCATGCATGATACAGACCCGACTTGTAGTTTAAAGGTGGCTTCTGAAGGAAAGCTTTAATATAGTAAAAAATATAAATCACATAAAGCGCTGCTTTGAGTTCCGCTACTCAACACGCAATGATTTGAGAAATCTGCGGAAAGTGCTGAATTGTATCTTATGACTGAGCTCCTTCTGCGTTACCATTAGGAATCCTGAGGGGAATGGGATGGGTTGGAAATAATGGGAATTCTGAGGGTTTTTACACTAAGTTTTCAGGATTCCTCTATCTACTCTGTTACGTGTGGGAATGAAAAAAATACGACTTCGGTGACGGTAGTGGGTTCGATACTCGCATGAGATAGCCTTGCTTAATTTTTTACTTTTTTAGTACCAATCTCATATAATATTTTATTGAATGAAGTAATACAATTTGTTTCAATAGGTAAAATTCGTAAATGTATACGAAACGATATATATAAAGTTTGATTACAATGCAATATTATTAAAAATGCGAATACGTCGTTGTGGCACAAAGCGACCGATTTCTTAGCTTGTTTCCCTTTTGAGGAATGGGAATCGAACCCACAACCTGTCACGTTAACATTGTTCCCCTGGGCCGCGATTGGATGAGCGATATGTCTTATAGAGAACTGATTAAAAATAAAAAAACAATATATGAAATTTCCAGAATTAACCATAATAAATTTAATAGCTCATCATCAGTCACCAGCATCTACAGTGTGGTTATTTTAAATGCACTCAAGTACACTCGGTGGAGGCTTATGCAAATTTTTCGAAACGTTTACATGATAGTGTTCACTTAAGTTCATGAGATTAAGTTGTTTAATGCCGTAGCGTTATAACGTACTTGGAGGGTACTTTTGAAGAGCTTACAATTTACAACACGCGAAATTGTATGTAAATTTTGGTAGATTATATTTATTTAATGAATGTAATGATAAAATGTAGAGGACAGTAGCGTAAGCATAAAGCGCATAAGCGTGTGTGTGAACGCGACAGGTTGTGGGTTCGATCCCACAATGATATATTTTCATTTTGTCGCAAAAGCGCGGCGTTGAGTTTCTCTTAATACGCAATACTCCAGAATTAGGTGGAAATTGGGGAACGGTGTGTTTTATTTTAAGGTTCCCTCCGCCTACTCTACTCTACTCTGCGGTGCGCAGGATATAGCGTTAAGCTGTACTAATGTAGAGGCCGGTTGTGGTGGAGCGTTGTAAGCGCGGCTGTTTGTAGATTCGATCCCATTCGAGGAAATTTAAATATTTCACTTTCCATTTTATCGTTCTGGTGTCGGGGCAAAGCGCGACGTTGAGTTCCGCCAGTCAATACACAATGCTTCCAGAATCCAGAAGAAGCGGAAAGTGGGGAACGGAGTGTGTTAACACTAGGCTCTCTTTGCCTACCCTGCTTCATATGAGACACAGCGTGCAACTGATAAAAAATTAAATGGAGTATCTTAAGAGTTGTCTACTCTGTTTTGTATGAGATATAACGCGAAGCTAAAAACAGGAGAAGAAAAAGTATTATTCCCCAAATTGGGAATCGAATCCACGGCTATTTCGAACCGGCACACACTGCCATTGTAGGGACAATCGATAGTAGAATACCAATTATTTTCATAATATATTTATAACGTAGGACATATTTCTATGTAAACGTTTAATTGACAAAGTATTTATCTTTGAAAGTAATACAGTAAATAGGTATAGGTAATTTATCAATGTCAGTTAGGGGCAATGCACACTGTAGAGATTTCTTCTTAGATTGATAATTTTGACATATGAGTATATGTAAATATAATGACTTTTGATGTCGTCTCGTAATCCTTATACACAGCAGGGTAGGCAGAGAGATTTTTTTATCTTCACACTATATCACATACCAAGGTAAGCAGAGGAAACTTGGGAACCTCAAGTGTCAAGACATTCCGTTCCCATTATGATCCGTTCCCCACTCTCCGCCAAATTCTGGAGGTTTCACTTTTCACTACGTGTTGCGCGGAACTCGACGCTGCGCTTGCTCAGTTTGCTTTGCCTACCCTGCTATGTACGTATCACAGTTAAAAATAAATGGATCGAAAGTAAAAAAAATATCTATTAAGACTGTAATATCCCGGAGACACGGCTGTGGGTTCGATTCCTATTCGGGGACATTAATTATTTCAATTTTCTAGTTCTGGTTACAAGACAAACCGCGGTGTTACGCTTAAAAAATAAGAAAATATATGAAGTCGTCAGTGTACGACAGCCCTGAGCTTTGAAAATAACTCTTGTGCCGCCAATCTGCGTCCTGATTAATGGGGGTACAAAATATCATATTATTTTAATAAACCATTTTAACTTTGTGTCGTTTGCTTAATTATAATATTGTTTTGATATATAATTTTACGTTTCAAAAGAGTATATATTTATATATAGTAAATATTTATATATTGTATTTTTAATAGGCAGAAAGAACTAAGGCGTAGAGTCAATATCTTCTGTTACCATTATTTCGAATTAAAAAGACGAAAAAAAAACAAATTTATATATGACAAAATATTTATAATTTGCTGTAGAGGCCGTCGTGGTTTACGTATACGTTGAACTACCTACAAGCTTGCGAATGTAAATGCGACGGATGGGTGTTCGATTCCCACTCAGAGAAGTGAAATATTTAATATTTTAATTTCTTCGCTCTGATGACGAGGCAAAGCACGGCGTTGAGTTGATGGGGTAACGGTAGTGTCTTAATGTGATCGGAGTGTCTTAACACTAAGTTTCCAGGTTTCTCATCCATTTTTCCAGAAAGCTCAAAAAAAACCAAAACATTCATCTTAACCCGCATCAATGGCGTCCACTACAAAATAATGAACTAAAACACGAAACTATAGTAACAAAATTAAATCAGTTAATTGAATTAATTACATCTATCGAAAATCGGTATTAGTTTCCTATTACAGGAGGCTTAATTAATAAAACAATTTGCAGTAAGTTCCCGATTGCCGGCGAGATCGTTACGAATTACAACACTTTAGGGTACCACTCAAATTTAACGATTCGGGTTAAATGACAAAATTATATATAAGTTGCTAAGTGACAAAAAGTAATGATACAATTTTTTTTTTTCAGCCTCACGCTGTATCCCGCACACAACAGGGTAGGCAGAGGGAACCTAGTGTTAAGACACTCCGTTTCCCACTTTCTGCCGAATTCATGGCATTGCGTGCTGTGTGGCAGAACTCAACGCCGCGCTTTGCCTCGACACCAGAGCGAAGAAATGGAAATATAAATTTAAGTAAATATTTCATCTCCTCGAGTGGGGATCGAACACACAACCAGTCGATTTACAGTCACACTTTGTGCCCTTGCGCCACGACTGGCCTCTATTAATTTTATTATACATAAATATTTTATATTATAATATATATGTAGATTTTAAAGTTGCGGCACAGTGTAAACGTGATGGTTGAAGGATCGATTCCTACTTGGAATAATGTATTATTTTCATTACATCGCTCTGGTAACAAGAGCGCGGCGTTGAGTTCTACCACTCAACACGCAATGTCTCGAAAATGCTGTAATAAAATATCCACTGAAACAAGACGTAAAAGTAATATTACTATTTTTTTATTTTTTTATTTTATTTATTTTTAAGGGAAACATACAGTACATTAAATATATTCTAATAACACACAAATAATAGTACAAATACCAATCAAGTTTCCACAAACTACTTAATCATAAGTCTAAAGAGCAACAATTTATGCACATACAAAAAACAAAAAAACAAAAAGTGGAAAACTTTCATTCGGGACAAAAAGATACAAATAAATTACTGCTAAAAATATCGACACCTAACCAAGCACAAAA
>JAATLQ010031229.1:0-10590 GCA_013421005.1 Heliconius erato x Heliconius himera | reverse complement strand
GACTGCAAAATCGACTGGTTGTGGGTTCGATCCCCACTCGAGGAGATGAAATATTTACTTAAATTTATATTTCCATTTCTTCGCTCTGGTGTCGAGGTTAAGCGCGGCGTTGAGTTCTGCCACTCAACACGCAATGCCTCCAGAATTCGGCAGAAAGTGGGGAACGGAGTGTCTTAACACTAGGTTCCCTCTGCCTACCCTGCTGTGTGCGGGATACAGCGTGAAGCTAATTTAATTTAATTTATTTAGTTTAAAAATATAACAATTTATATAAAAAAATGCTACAAACTTTTATTTAATTTTTATATAATAGTATATGTAAATAAATATAGCTGTGTTTCACATACAACAAACGTAAAAAGAGAGAACCACTTATTAAGACACCGCTCTACATTATTATGAACATTGCGCGTTAATTGTGCAACTCAACGCCGTGCTTTGTCCTGTTAACGGAACGAATAAATGAAAATTATTTATGGAAATCGATCGACTAATAGTTAGCCGACGGCTATTTTATAAATTTATGTGAATTTCACAGATGTTTCATTTACATATTTTAAATCTAGGATCTCATAATATTAGTAGGTACTGTCAAAGAAACATGATATACTAACATTTTGCAGCCAAAAGCAGGTTATATTATACCACAATAGCCATTTGACCTCTGCATCTCATTAAGTCTTGACGGTGGAAAACGCCCTATCGTAAATATTCACATGGCCTTAAAATTTACATATATATATACCATCGTTTGTCTTGCCCTAGATTTTCTTACTAATTTTATATTAAAAAAATGGCTTCACGATATATCCCGCATATAGCAGAGTGAACATAATATTAAGATACTCCGTTCCCCACTTTACGAGGTTTTGTGTGCTGAGTAGCGGAACTCAACGCCGCACTTGCCTTGGTACTAAGGCAAAGAAATGAAAATATTAATTAATAAATAATAATTCATTCCCTCGAGTAGGGATCAAACCCATAACCAATGCGTCACAGGCTTGTGCCCGTGGGCCACCAGCACGACGGCCTCAATTCTTATTTTATAAAAATAGAATAGCTTTATCCCGCATATAGCAGGGTAAGCCAAGTAACACTTTTAGGGCTTTAGCTCTTTAGGTCTTATCAATGAATTTTATTAAATCGTGTTTAGTTTTTATATTTGGTTTACTTATTAATTAATTATTTTTATTATATTTGAGGCTTATTATATCGACTGCGATATAAAGTCGATATAGAAATGAAATATTTATTTACATTTATATTTTCATTTCTTCGCCATGGTGTCGAGTAAAAGCGCGGCTTTGAGAAAGTGGTAAACGGAGTGTCTTACCACTAGGTTCGTTTGGTGTGCGAGATACAGCGTGAAGCTGATTTATTTTTATTTTACTAGCAAACCTAAACCTTAAACCTTATATATAAAAAATAAAATAAAACATACCAATATTAAATAAGGCCTTATTTTATATTATATCATTTATATTTTGACCTGAAAGCTTGTAGTTCGCAAATTTTGCGCCTTCCCCCGACGAACCTTTGAACGACAAAAGTGCGGGCGTAATGAGTTTAATTAAAATTAATGAACCAGAACAAAAGATAATATTATATAGATTATAATATCCACACATTACTGTGGCCTTAAAAATATTAAATATATTAATATTTTCGATATTTTTAATAGTTTTGCCCAGTCGTGGTGCAGCATATGTAAACGCACGTCGTGAGTTCGATACCCACTCAGGAAAATGAATTATTTAATATTCTTATTTCTTCGCTCTGGCCACGGGCCACAGGGCAAAGCGCGGCGTTCAGGTCCGCCACTCAACACGCAATGCTTCCAGGAAGTGTTCTTTATGAAAACGGAGTGTCTTAACACTAGGTTCCTAGGTTACGTCTGCCTACGCTACTATAGAAGAAAGAGAGTAATGCGCGCACTACCACTGAACTCAAATAGGGGACCAAAAAAAAAAATTTTAACATGGAGCCATTTTGAAGTATATATATAGGGGTCTAGTTATCATTTTACCTTCCAAGTATAGCTAAAAATCAATTTTAATTAATAAAAAATTAAAAAAATATTAAATAATTTTGTTTGAACATATTGTTAAAAAGTACTGACTAACCCAATTTTTAACTGTCATTTTTTCCAGATTTTACTATACTTTTTTCAGATACCACAAAATAACATTATTCTACGAAAGTACTTTGGAAACAGAATATTCTAACAAAATATATAATTTATTTGCAGAATTGTGTAATGCGGCAACTAAGATCCAGGCGTCGTTCCGAGGCCACCAGGCTCGCAAGCAAACTCAAGTCGAGAAAACAAAAGAACAACAGGATAAGGTATCATTTATAAGATAAAATTTTATTTCTTAAGTTATTCGTTTCGTATTTTTTATTCTATGTTCTATTCTCTTCTATGAAATACTTGATAAAATATTTTTTCTCAATAATCAAAGAGATTAGATCTTTTTTATCTCTAAGTATTTCCTTTCGTTGTCCTATTAAGTCTGTTGTGGTACAGTGGCACTGCATCTGACTGTAAATACGAAGGCTTTTGGTTCGATCTCCACTCGAAAAATGATTATGTTTAAATTATTTTCATATCCTCCCTCTGGTTGACATAATGCATGGTTATATTATGCATGCATGCATGCATGGTTGGGTTTTGTTCAATTGTTCAACAAGCAATGTCCTCAAAATGTGAATGGCGAAAAATAAATAATGGAGTGCCTTAACACTAGGTTCTCTGGCTATGTAGTAAAAAAACGGAAAGCTGAAAATTAAATTAATTTAATGAATGAACGCTTTGTGATAAAATATTTCGTTTTTCACCTTTTGGTGATTTAAATAATTTTGCTTTACACATTTCATATCGAATATAACAACAATTACCATAAATAAAATCCATAAAGTCCTATATTAGATTTCAGACAGTAACATTCGTTTCCGATTAGTAACATACAGTATATCTGCGTTACCATCGTGTTAAATAATTTATGTATGAAAAAGGAAATCACAAATATATTTCCAGACATATATTATCCTGTAGTATTAGAGGTCCCCAAAAATACTGTCATCTCTTGAAATATTGCCTATCATTAAGATCTCACAGAGTTCAAGGCTAATCCTAAAAAAGGGCAAATTTGATAAGCCTTGTCAAATGAATTACTGGATGGTTGAAAATATTGATGTCATTTTTCTTTTTTAAGTGTTACTTAGTAATGTTTGAATAAAAAACATTTTTATTGGCACATATATAAAAACATTATATTATTTTTACAACTATTGTTTTTAGCTTCAAGCTGACAAGCTGAGTTTTGCACGTAGCAGGGTAGACAGAGGAAACCTGGAAGCATAGTGTTTTTTTTTTTTTTTTTATTTTTATTTCTTAACACTACAGACACTTGGTCCGTACCCTTTTTAAATGTATTAATTTCCTTATCATATATATTAATTACATTATCGAAAAAAATGGAAGCATAGTGTTATGACACTTCGTTTTCATTAAAGCATAGAATGATGTTCCGTGGGGAAACTCAACGTCGCGCTCACGCTTACGCCCCTGGGCCACGACTGGCCTTAGACTTACTAAATATTGTAAAAAATATGTTATAAATGACTCTGGCTCCTCTTATGTAATTTTAGTCTTAAATGATGACTTACAAATATGCATTCTATTATAATTTATATGAAGTGATATTTTAAAAGTCTGCAAAAATGAATATTTACTGCAATTAACAAAAATCTTATCAACATCTCAGGTACAAACTAACTTTAACACACTTGAATACACACACATATGTGTAATAGAATATCAGTCACAAAATATATAAGGATTCTTATCTCATACATAGAAGGAGGAGGAGCAGAGAAGGATGATAGATAGAATCCACGCACTTCGACTTAGAATGTAAAGGCACAAAACAAAACACTAGAAGCTTATTTATTATGAACAAAATGAAAAACACAAACAATTTTTCTCTAATACAACCTAAAAAATCCACAAATTTGCATTTTAAGCTACAATAAAAACCACTCATGTCATCTTTTAGTAGCTGCGGTATGTAATTTAATTCCTTTGTTGCTCCCCCCACTATCGCCCTGGAACAGCTCTGCCGGTGGCGTTTGTTAAAAATGTGAGCCCGAGGTTGAATTTCAAATTAGTTTTTACATACTACTTGTGTAGAGCTCGATAGAAAACCTCACAACAAAGATTTCGATTAAAATTTTTTGCATGAAAATAATCCAGGGATTTATATTTTTTTTTGTTGTTGAGTGTAAGATAATTTAAACAACGTTTTGGTAAATCAAAATATTAAACTAAGTATAAATATTAATATTAAATGAGCGTCTTGTAAGTTGAAAATTCTAAATGTAAGTGATTAATTTTAAAATGCGCAAGGCAAGGCATTGCGTTTTGAGAACTGGCACTCAACGCCATGCTTTGCCTGGGCACTATAGCGAGGAAATGAAAAAAATATATATTATTTCATTTCCTGAAACGAGAACTGACCACCTTGTCGCGTTTATAGTCACACACCTGTGCCCCTGCGCCACGACTTCCGCCCGAGCCTTTTCGTCACATTCCCTAACTTTTGACATAAATTTCATGAATTAAAAGTAAAATAATTTGTATAGGTAGATTTTTTTAAATATTTTTTTCTGGTTATGATATAACTAAAATTTATACATCTTTATTCACAGGAAGATATTGAAAAGATCGATCTATCGGATCCTGATCTGAATAAAGCAGCTACCAAGATACAGGCCTCGTTCCGAGGTCACAAAGTGCGCAAGGACACCAATTAGAGTGACCATACCTTCTCTTTACAGGATAATTTGTATGTATGCTATTGAAAAATGGGAATTTTAAACTTATTATTTATATTTCAAAATTTATATACTTTTTACATTAATAAAGCACACTCATTATGCATTATTATTATTAGATTATATTATATACGCCTTTTTAGTATCCACTGCCAATTATTTCAAAACATACATACAAAACTTACATTGTTCATTAGTTGAATAATTAAGTAATCGTGCGTTATACATATGTCAATTGGTCAAAACATATGTTAATTTTTATCTTTTCTCCTAAGGGTCAGTTGACGTAACAAGATTACTGTAGAGAAGATGGATTAAATTATTAAAAAAAAGTAATAATTAATTAAATTATAATTAATATTGTGTAGGTTCTGTCCTCTTTTTTCGATAACTATTTTTGGTCAAACTACTTCGTGTATCTTTCAAGTTAAGTGCTTATACCAAAGATGTTAAGTTATTTATTGGTAGTTTTAAAGTAAACGTAGTATTTAGATATAGCAGCAGCTTCTTAATTGCAATTTATCAAATTGTTTACATTCCATTATGCTATTCTATAATGTTTCTTGTTTGCGAAGTTTTTGTAAAACGTTATACTTCACCCATTTTTCCTGTAAATTGCCGGTAATTTAAGAATTATATTGAATCAAATATAATATTTGCCTACATCAAATGTGGTTTTTATTTATCTCTTCTGATAATATTACTGTATGTTACTACCAGATGTTATTAATAACAATTATATGTTGTAAAAACTCTGTATCCAGTACGTAGACTAAAGACATTAAGGAAATAGAGCAGAGAAACAATGTTTTTTTATTAGAGTTAAGTCTTTATGACAACCCCAAAACATAAGAAGACTTCACTTTAATTTACAGAAGAATTTTTTGGTACCTGTAGCTCCGGTCACTGGCAGTCGAAGAGGAACACTTTGAAATTTAAATGAGTATTATGGATGATCAGCCACTCCAGAAGTCCAACATAACCCGTTCAAGTAAAGTACTCGGGTGATGTATCGGAGGTATTATTAGAATATTTAAATTTTATAATTCGATTCCGATTCCGAAGAAAGTTATTGTTTTTATTTGTTTTTTTTTTCGATCTGGTAGCAAAACAAAGTGCTGCGTTGAGCTTCACCACTCAATATACAATTGATTCTAAAATAAGGCTAAAATTGAGGAATTAAGTGTTTTAACTTAATTTATTAATTTAAATTTAAGTGAAAAAATATTGAAGTTTAAAAATTACTATACTTAGGTTCACACGTACATTTTAAAAATTATAGAGAAAATTTACACAAAAATGCAGTATAGACACTGTAGTTCCCTATTAGAGGTGTAGGGAGGCCTTGTGCTGGATACAGAGGGAAATTACAAAAAAATGTAGTATACATGTGTATATATATTAGAAAATTAATTAATATAAAAAAAACAATATTAATAATTGGTTGGACGGAAAGTAATTACAATTTCAAATACATATATATCTGCGAGATACCATTTGTTGCACCCTTATCAATGTCAAAACGAAATTCTAGTAAGCTGGACAGCGGATTTACACTGTATTTGTGAAATTTCACAATTATAATTTATACAGGAGTAATTAGAGAATGTTAATTATTGAAATATGTTTGCGTTATTGTTTTGTATTTATGTATTTCATAGTAGGGTGAATTAAATAAGGACTACTGGGGAGGGGATGGGTGTGCAAGTTATTTTTTTTATTGCTTGTTTGTTTTTAAACTTCACGCTGTACCCCGCACACAGCAAGGTAGGTACAAGGAAATCTAGTGTTAAGACACTCCGTTCCCCACTTTTCGCAGAAATCTGGAGGCATTGCGTGCTGAGTGGCGGAGCTTAACGCTGCGCTTTGCCTCGACGCCAAAGGGAAATGAAAATATAAATGTAAATAAATATTTTACTTCCTCAAGTGGGAATTGAACCCACAAACAGTCGATTTTACAGTCACACTTTGTGCCTCTGCACCACAACCAGCCTCGTTTTTATGGCGTTCACAGAAAAAACTGTTTTAATTCTGTACAGTCGTCAGCAGTATTTAAGTGCCTGTCTTATTTTACTATCTTACATATTTTTCACTCAACACGCAATGCCTCCAGAATTCGGCGGAAAATAGGGTTTGGAGTATCTTAACACTATGTTCCCTGTTCCTACCTTGCTGTTTGTGGGATATAGCGTGAACATAAAATAAACATGTCTTTTATTAGATTTTAGATGTCAAACTTTTAATATTCATATTTTACAGTTTCATACAGGTAGTAAATACATGCCTATGCATTAATCTATTCACACGTTATTTTACTCACATATAGGAGTAGATAGATAGAATCATACAAACTACTATAAAGATGATCCATTTTCCTGTTTCCGAAAAGGATGGAAAAATTAAAAAAAAATCCCGGAGTGGATCGAACTGACAACTACTGTATTTTTCGCTTAAAAAATGATAATGGGTTATGATGTTTTACATGCATAGAATTGAAATATATTTCTAATAAAAGGCTTTCTAAAAAGTAATACATCAGTTTCAATTCTATTCTTTCAGAGGCCGGTCGTGGCGCAGCGGCACGAGGTTTGACTGCAAAACCGACTGGTTGTGGGTTCGATCCTCACTCGAGGAGATGAAATATTTACTTAAATTTATATTTCCATTTCTTCGCTCTGGTGTCGAGGTTAAGCGCGGCGTTGAGTTCTACCACTCAACACGCAATGCCTCCAGAATTCGGCAGAAAGTGGGGAACAGAGTGTCTTAACACTAGGTTCCATATGCCTACCCTGCTGTGTGCGGGATACAGCGTGAAGCTAATTTATTTATTTAATTTTATCTAATCTTTCCCTCGAGGAGGATTTGAATTAGAAATCAAAATATAAATATAGTTCTTCAATAAGACAAAAGTCAACTACGTCGAAGGAGCGTGACTACTTAATTCAGCACTTAAGAGTTGATTCGTGTCAAGAAGTTCGCGGTCGACGAATCAATGTACAATATACGACTCTTCATAGCTTTTCTTTTCTTTCTGTTTTTTAGTTTCACGCTGTATCACTCTGTATATAGGATGACAGTTTTTTAACACTCGTTAACCATTTTCTGTCCAATTATCGAGACATTGAGGCGGAACTCAACGCCGTAGCACAGAGTTTTTAAAATTATGATTAAAAACACAGTAATATTTTCCTCATACATATTTTTAATATAATTTAAGTTACTTTAAGCTGTGACAATTTTACTAAAAAAACATAAATTTTAATACACACAAATGAACAATAATATAATACAATAACATAATTAATGTATAGTAGATATATGTATTTATATATAATATATATGTTTGTTTAATGAACTATTGCAATCTTACCGAGTTGAGGTCCGATAAAGGGGACCTTTCGTGTACGGCTACATTCGGTTTATATAAGGCCTATTTGATAAAGGGAATTGATTTGGCATAAATCTATAACGTATCCAACCTCTAGGATCGTTTAATGGATGCAAATACATAGGATGAACAAGTCCAATATTACCAGTTCTTCTTCCATTATCATCTTTTTGTTCTTTGTCTTCAAAAACTGAAAAATTTTCAAAAATATGATTTAGTTTTGCGTTGTATATGATCGCATGTTTGTGAAGCATGCTACTATAAACACAATGGTTGTGGATTCAATTTCCACTTGGGGTATTAAGTATTTAATATTCAAATTTCCTTGTTTTGGTAAGGAGGCGAAGCGCAGCGTTGAATTCTGCTATTCAACATGCAATGTTTCAAGTATTCGGCGGAAAATGTGAAACGGAGGTCACCATGTTCCTTATGCCTACCCTGCTAAGTGTGGGATACAACGTGAAGCCGAAAATAAACTTACCTTCGCCACTACGAAACTCCTCATTTTCATCATTATCTTTTTGTAAGTTTTCAGATTTCTCAATTTCGGAGCGTCTTGTAACTTGTTTGCTCTTTTGCAATTCTTCTACTTCAGATTCTTTTTCTAAATTTTCATCTCTAAACTCTCTGTTTTCGGGATAACTTGAAGAATCCATCTGTCTCGTTTGCCTCAATGGTATTTTTTGATGATGGTGCACAATATTCATTGATTTTTGCTCAGTATTACCTCGTCTGACTATCGCTTTATCTGATGGTTTAAAGATATTTTCTGTATTTACATTTTTGCTTGTTTTTTCCGCTATCCCTTCCATCGCTCTTGATTTCTCTTCATCATTTTTTCCATTTCTATTACCAGCTTTATTACTTCCATCATTTAGTCTATCTGCCGCTTTATTATTGTCAGATGAAGGCAATTTTCTATCGTCAACCTTTAAATTCGATTGTAAATTCTTGTATAAGAGATGATTTAAGGTTGGTTGCGTAGTTTTATATAAGGGCAAAGCTTTTCGCGATAAAATTCCACTAAAATCTTGTAAACTGGTTCCATCATTTAATTTATTGTCTAGAACTTTATTTGAAATATAATGAGGTTTATGATAATTAGGATTATTAACGGGCTCGTGATATCGTTTCCAGTGACTCGGTATGCCCTCGCTTCCAATAATCTATAAAGTTAGAATGAATAACTTAATAAGGTTTATATTTTTTTATAAGTAACAGTTTGTTTCCCTTTGCTGGGTAAAGTAATTTTCTTTAATATGTTTCTAGATATTTTTCTTTTTATAGTGTGTCATTAACTTTAATTTTCTTTCCAAAACAATATTTATCGAGTGATAAGTAAAAGTAAACAGATTTTTTTTTTAAATATAGAAAATGTATATAGAATAGACTAAACATTTAAAATTCACACAGATTATATATAATACTTACATCATCGCTCAAAACAAAATTAAAATTAAAAAACAAAATTAAAATATAAATCAATAAAACGTAATATTTCATCGCAAATGAGGTTACCACGTCACTTTAATATAACACTAGCTAACGAATAAGGTACTAATCTAAATGTTTATAATTAGACGACCTCGGTGTTAATTGATCTAACATGGTGTTATGGAGAAATAATTAAAACTAAACCTGGATCTGATTCTATAAAGCAATAAAAATGAGATATTAGATTTTTTTTTTAATTTTGGCATATCCATTTTTTATTATTCTCAAATTCATTTGAGGATAATCCAAATCTCTAGATAAAAAAACAGCTTCACGCTGTATCCCGCACACAGCAGGGTAGGCAAAGGAAATCTATGACATTGCGCGTTGAGAAGCGGAACTCAACGCCGCCGTTTGCATCGACACCAGAGCGATGAAAGGGAAATAAAAACATTAAATAAATATTTAATTTCCTCGAGTATGGATTGAACCCACTACCTGTTTTACAGTCATACTTTGTGCCCCTGCACCGCAACTCGCATCAACAGATAGATAAAAATAAAAATTATAACTATTATTTACTCACTGATAAAATTTTACCACCTATTTTTTTTATTTTATTTTTATTTTATTTATTTTTAAGGGAAACATACAGTACATTAAATATATTCTAATAACACACAAATAATAGTTCAAATACCAATCAAGTTTCCACAAACTACTTAATCATAAGTCTAAAGAGCAACAATTTATGCACATACAAAAAACAAAAAAACAAAAAGTGGAAAACTTTCATTCGGGACAAAAAGATACAAATAAATTACTGCTAAAAATATCGACACCTAACCAAGCACAAAAATAAAAAACAATTCATAAAAGTTTCCTCAAACAGTCCTTGAAATTGTTGAATTTTACATTGAATAAGTCTAAGT
>JAATLQ010031228.1:0-10590 GCA_013421005.1 Heliconius erato x Heliconius himera | reverse complement strand
TACTGAACGAGGGTAGTATAGAAACAGGTCGAAAATTATTAGGATCAGATGTACTACCCGATTTAAATATAGGTATGACTTTACTAAATTTCATTAGGTCAGGAAACACACCATACTCTATACAATTATTAAATATAGTTGCGAGGTGAGGAGCAACAGCGTCTATTATATAACTAATCAATTTGACAGAAATACCCCACAGATCTGACGTTTTCTTGATATCAAGGGACTTAAATGTCCTAATGATGTCCCTTGAATTGACTGATTTAAATTTGAAATCTACATTACATTTATGTACGCTCTCCTTAAGTAATGATTCAGCGACAGTTGTGGAGGATATAAGTTTATCGGTTGTTGAAACTGGAATATCAGCAAAGAATTTTTCAAAAACACTTGTAACTTCTTGATCTGAGCTGGTTAAACCTTTGTCAATTTTTAATTTAAATTCAAAGTTATGATTCTTAGCTTTTCCAGTTTCACAATTAATTATGTCCCATGTCATTTTAATTTTATCAAAGAATTTTTAATTTTATTTTTAATGTGTAAAGATTTTGCCATGGCACATACTTTTTTAAACAATTTAGAATATACCCTAACATAATGATTAAATGATTCACTATGGTTATATGTTTTCTCACTATAAAGTTCATATAACCTTTGTCTACTCTTATGAATCCCCACTGTCGCCCAATCATTAAATAACAAGAAATTCCTGGAGTTGACAGTTTTAGAAGTAAATATAGCATTGAACTCACTTTTAATAACATTGAAAAATTTCTCATATAGTAAATTGGGTTTATTTTTATATTTTAGGTATTTAAGTTTTGCTATTATATTACTTCTAAATTTTTCTACTCGACCAATTATTTCAAAGTGTTCATATAACCCAGTGGGAGGTCTGTATACACTTACAACAATGAAATGCTCAAGCTCAGCACAGGCCATTTCAATAGTCTGCTCAACAGAGAGGCTCACAATGTCTTTACGTTCTTTAAACTTAAAAGATTTATTCAAAATTATTAGGGAAATATTAATAACATAAACGAACGAACGGACTGAAGAACCTATTCAAAATATTTCTTTGAATATTAAGTCATTCTTTATCACTCTGTTAAATAATTACGAATATTAAGCTAGACTGTTACGAAGGTAATCTTCACCAACAATTCAATTTAGTTTACTTTGTAGTTAGTACTATGAACAAGTGTACTTTAAAAATACATAAATTTATCAACAGTCAAATGAATAAGACGTTTCTAAAGTCATTCTTTTGGACTTACAATTGAACTGTAACCATTCAAACATTGTTAGAAAAATACTACTGTTTATGTTAAATTTATTATAAGTATAGATTACACTTAAATGACGTAATTAACGTTAAGCAGATAATAACTCAACAATATAATGACATTCATTGTCATATGTAGTCAATAGATATCATAGCGTATGTTTCTTTTTTTTTTCAAATATAAATATCTTTAAAACTTTAAGTACATTATTTTTTGATAGAGTAGAGTAGCGGTTTCCAAACTATATTTTCTTTTATGCACAGCGCCATCTATTTAAAATTAGTGATAACGTTACGTGTATGAAAGAGAGTATCAAGATTCGTTAGTACCTACTATTTTTGTCAATAGATAGCGTTACTTGTGTCGATTTTTTACTATCTCAAATATTAACTTCTTGAAAACTTAAATACTTCTATCTTTTGATGGAGTGAAGCGATTACAGTGAAATAAACACTAAAAGCTACTTTGATTTATTTGTAATTTTTATGTATAAAAGTTGCTTAAATTTATTGTGTACTTTTTGCGTGATACGTGTTGACATAAACAGACAAAAATTCCAAAATTGTTGGAAATGGATTCTGTTAATAATCTTTTAACACCCTGGCTATTTTTTTTTTAAATATTTTCAATGTAAAAAAACGACTTTTCTACAGATTTATTATAAGTATAGATAGAGATAATATGGATATACTTTTCATGTAGACAAGGAGAAATAAATGTACATAATAAAACGGAATAATTTATTGCATAGGTACAATCAACTTAATATCACATGACACGTAAGCAAGCAGCTGACACTACTGACACCGGCGACACTGACAATTCCACCTGCTTACACCACCGGACTTCAGTTGTTTAAATAGAATCTAACTGGTCGTTAATATATTGATAAGTGAAGTAGTAGTAGTGATAGTTGTGGTATCAGTGGCAGTACGGGGAAGGAGGCCGGGGGCGGAGGCCGGGGGCCTCCAGTCGGGGTGATCATTACACTACTTTGTTAACAATTACTCTTAAGTACGCTAAAACGAGATGAAAATGGCGACTGCGCGAAATATAATAAAAGCATATAACGATATGTGCGAAAACAACACAAGTAAACAATACAAATAAATTCAGGTTAAGCTAAGTGATCATTATATTAAGTTTGTATAGAACATAGAAGAGTTCGGATAAAATAAAAAATCTCTATAATTTCGTAAGATAATCTTAACTAAATAACAAGTAACCTAAGACTTCTTCTGGTCGTGGTTGTCGGTGTCGGAGTCGTCCAGCTCGGGCTTGGTGCGGCGCTTCTCGTAGAGCAGGATGATGGCGCACAGCACGAACACCTCGGCGCAGATGCCGAGGAAGGGCCACAGCGCCGCGTACATGTCCTTGACGCGCAGCACGGTGTCGGCGGGGGCGGCCCCGGGCGCGGCGCAGCGGTACAGCCCCGCGTGCGCGCGCGCCGCCGCCTCCAGCACCAGCGCGCCGTCGGGCACGCCCTGCTCGCTGGGCGCCAGCACGGCGCCCGCCACCTCCGAGAAGTTGCCCGCCGCGTCCGACGCGTTGGAGTACAGCCACGACACGCGCGGGTAGGGCTTGCCCACCACCTTGCACACCAGCTTGAGCTTCTGCCCCTCCACCACGTTGGAGTTGGCGGGCAGCTTGAGGTGCGGGCGGCCGCGCACGGCCCAGCGCTGCTCGGCGCCGCGGCCCGCCAGCGCGCACGAGTAGTTGCCGAAGTCGCCCTCCGCGGAGTGCTTCACGTGGAACTCGGCGCCGCCGCGCTCCAGCACGTAGCGCCCCTTCAGGTCCTGCGCCGCCTCCACGTCGCTGCCGTTCTTCTTCCTGCGAGTGACACCACACGTACACGTTACGTTATAATATGAAACTAGAGTAACTAACTGAGTAAATATATATTCAAAAAAACTTTAAAAAATAGTTTTAGGACATTTTAATTATTCTACTTTTAGGATTGATCCTTCAACAATCCACTTACACTGAAGATATTTCTTTGTAATACTACTAACAAGACAGCTTATATGTAAATCCATTAATTTCATAAAATTAATTAAATTGATTTACAGTCGGAACCTACAGTCGTCATGTAAAACAAATCTATAAATATCTCAAAGACGCATGTAGTCTCAAAGATGAATGTTTCTTCAGCTTATCTGCGATCTCGTCGCCGCCAGCCCTCGACATCGACATAAGAAGATAGTGCTATTAAATATTATTCGAAGAAACCTCAAATAACAACAATCTCTACGTGAGCATGCTATCTATACTAATATAATAAAGCGGAGGAGTTTGTTTTTTTGTGGTTTTGTGTGAAAGAATTTGTTCTTCAGGAGTGCTATAGGCTATATAATATTATTATGGTGGAAATCTTAGTTAGCCTTAAATAACAACACTAAAAAAAGTCCGGGATACTGTATATCTGTCTCTTATAAATAAGGCATTTTTTGAAATTTCAAGGTTTTCTATTTCATAAAGATATCGAAACGAGCGAAAGTTCTCGCAGGCGAAGCCGCGAGTGGGCCGCTAGTACAGTATACGAGATAAGGACACCACCACGGCCACTGCGCACTGCGGAGTGCGGCGACAGAGGTGACGTCAAGCAATTATACGCACGGAAACAGGCAATGAGCGCGTCGCGGGTTATCTGATTGTTAAATATTCAATAAACTTTAAAATGGCGCACGAATTGTAGCGATTTCATCGACCAACTCCTTATCAGACGTGATAAAGCCGTCTTCAGATCTAACGGAAGACAAACAAATAGTAATATCTACTATGGTCTACGTCAAGTAAACTTTATCGTTGATATGATGTTTAAAAATAATCATAAAGACGACAGTAGAAAAAAGCAACCAGAATTCATTAAACCTTTGTTATTTGGAACTGACTCAATTTTTATCTATATTAATATAAATATAAAGAGGTAAAGCTTGTAACTTTCTACTACTAGTCTTTGGAAGAACTGAACAGATCATGAAAATTCTTTCACAATCACAAAGCTACACTATAAAGGAGTGCTATAGACTATATTTTATTATGATTGAACAAAAAGTTCAAAAAAAATATATTGGTATATGGATATCACGTCAACGGAAATTGGTCAAGATGTGATGTTTTACCAGCATGCGCTGACTAACGGTTCGGCGTAGACGAACAATGTTTGTAAAAAATGCTGTCTCTATTAGTTTTACAAAAGTCCAGGGTAGATACTAGTTAGCTTGAAGTACTACAAAGGGATTTTTAATAAATAATGATTTTGTCATGAAGATAAGAAAAATCAAATCAGCTTCACGCTGAATCCCGAACACAGCAGGGTAGGCAGAGGGAACCTAGTGTAAAGACACTCCATTCCCCACTTTTCGCCGAATTTTGGAGGCATTGCCTGTTGAGTGGCGAAACTCAACGCCGCGTTTTACCTGAACACAAAGGCGAAGAAATGAAAATATAATTTTTAATAAATATTTAATTTCCTCGAGTGTGTTTACAGTCAGTTTGTGCCTCTGCGCCACGACTAGCCTCAATATAACTTAGTAGATAAAATTTGTTGTTGAAAACACATCTTTTGGTTGTTTAATACAACATCTTAATAAATAATTAAGGAGATATCACTGATTCAAAAAGAGCTAGTCTACTGAGAGCTGCACGGTATGACCGACGCGAACGGCCAGATGACGTGAAAGTTTTTTAAGTTTTCATACATTTTTGATTTGCTGTTAATTCTAATGTGGTTATTTGCTGTTTGTTATTAATTCTTTTTTTCTTTAGTTCTCTTCGCTTATTCGAGTAGCATCTTACTAATCGTAAGATTTTTTTTAATGTTTTGGTTTGGTTTTGATTAAATTTTGTTTTATTTTATTACTGTGAAATATTTATTTTACGTTGATAATATTGATACTATAGAAGGTTTAGTTTAGTTTTTTTTTATTAATAATTTTCTTTGGTTACGTTTACTTATTGGGTTCTTTGTATTAATTTTAAATTAGAGATTTTAATATTAATAATTTCTTTTAGTTACTTTACTTATTTTGATTATTTCAATTACTCGGGTGTTCAATAAATATTCGTAAAGTTCAAGCGGGCGAAGCCGCGCGAGTCTCCTAATATATTAACAAAATATAATATAAGCTTCAAACGAATAGTATATTTGGTCATACACAGAATACAGAGTGAACGGCCAAAGAGAACTTCCTGACCGAATAGCCGGATATTGTAACTATTCGGCAGATGCGAGGCTTCACTGCACTTTTATGGAATGCTTTGGATAATAACAGATAAAATACTGCAGACAGAGAGTCCCATCAAAAGAAAAATTGAAATATTATATTGAATTTTAAATATTAATATCACGTCGCGATAAACGGTCTTCATAGTAACAGGAAAGAGAAGGAAAACTTTCATTTTCTTAAGTACTCTGTATTCGGTCGAATATAATAAAGTAGTCGACTTTATTATATTCGACCGAATACAGAATTTATATTTTTTACTTTGGGGCTTTTAAAATAAACAGAAACAGTCCTGGATTTCGTACCAGACATAGGCGAGGCTATTCTCGTTGGGCAGCCGGCACAGCAGCGAGATGTTCCCGCGCACGTCGTAGAGCACGTCGGCGAGGTCCCCGGGGGCGGCGGCGGCGGCCGGGGCCGCGCTGGGCGCCGCGGCCTGGGGCTCCGGCGAGGCGGGCGCGGCCTCCGAGCCTGCAACACACCACACCTTAATACTGGCCCTTTGAAAACACTCCACTATCTACCACTCGCTACTCTTACATGTACCCTACACGATAATATTGAATGCATATACATATATTCTAAATACGAGGAAATGCACCCAGTCAGTACTTTGGTGGCGTAATTACTAACGCGTTACGTGCGCCGGATGTAAAAGGTGTATCTAAAAAGTTTCTAGAGCTAACAGATAATATTTGGGAACGATAAATATAGTGAATATGTAAATGTTGTAAATCTTTAAAATATCCACAGCGGCATAGCAGTATCTGTAGATTCCATTGAGACCACGGACCCTCGTCTATGGCACTTCACGAATATGTCTTAAGCAATGATAACTTATAAATATATAACTGGCTGCCAATATAAACGTGCATAACTATAGTTACATTACAATTATAAAAAAAAAACATTAGTAAGTAGGATAATATCTTTGATATTTACAGAAAACGCCAGCAATGTTCCTGTTACGTCGTCGTTCGGGACTTCAGGACGCCGACACACATTTAGGTAATGATGAAGGAACCTACAGTCAGTCAGTCAGTCAGTCGATCACGTCATCAATCATTTAATACTAATTAGTGGATTCCTTCTTGCTGGTCGTTGTGAGAAACGCGATAGAACTAGTTTTAGCTATCTCGTGACAACATTCGTACAAGGCCCGTGCGACCGCGCCGTACGGCGACCTGTTGTTTTCACATAAATAATGTTCTGCTCACTGAGGGCGTCTTTTACTTACCTACTTATAGTTCCTTTCGCCAAACCACCGTCACGTTTTACCATACATTGTGAGTGCATAGGAGCATATAACAAAATATTTCTGTATTATATTATATTGGAGTTTAGATTTGTTTTTTCAACATCAAACAAGTATATGTATGATAAGACGTAACTAAAGTCGTAAACGTAATCTCAATCGAGCTGATAACATACATATAAAATATAGATAATGTATTGATTATGCATCGCAGAATGGCTGTCCGTGTAAAACGAGGACAGCGAGAGGATTACTAGTTGCCAACAAACAAGTCGCTGAGTAAGCTGTAGTAGGTATTACTAAAGAACGCCTGGCTTTGTTCTCTTAAGAGCAACATGCGTCTCCGAGACGTCGCTATGTATTATAAATTATTATAGCATTCGGCTATACGGTGGTCTTTAAATATTTGTACTGTTTAAGACTCATCGATCGACCTCGTTTTTACAGACTGTCGCCGAGTGAAGATACGTTAGTATAAGGAACTCTTTTTTACCTCGTCGGCTTCCTAATGACATTACTTATTACTATTAAGAAATATTTACTGTTATGAGCACTTAAAAGCTATAATTAATTTGACATCAAAACAAAATTGAAAAATTATAATAGACAAGTAAAGTTAAAAGAATTTCAAAAGAATGTATAAAAAGGTGATCGGTTAAATATGTGTGGAAGCTCTCTGACAATACGGCCACGAAGCGGGAGCTACTGAAGCGCTACACTAGATACTGGACGCTACCGGCGGCGGCGGCGGGCAGCACGAGCACGCGCACGCGGTGGTCGCGCTCGCGGCTGCACGTGTAGAGGCCGGCGTGCTGCGGGCGCGCGGCGGGCGCGCGCAGGCGGGCCGCGAGGCGCGCGTCGGGCGCGGGCGCCTCGGGCGCGGCGCGCATGTCGGGCGGCGGCGCCTGCCCGTCGCGGCGCCACTCGGCGCGCTGCTCGGGCCGCAGGCGGCACTCCACCGTGAGCGGCGCGCCGGCCGCCACGGCCACGCGGCTGTCCTCGGCCTCCGCCTCCGCCGCCGCGTCCCCCGCGTGCTCGGGCGGCACTTTAAAGGGCAGATTCCATTGACGGTTCCGAATGCGAGTCGTGAACGGTAGTACTCTATCGTTAAGTAATGGAAACTGTCCTCTCATTGGGCGACTACTCACAATGGATAATTGATTCATAACAACTTAAGGACATTAAATAATGCCTTGTCCTATTTCCATTAACATTAATTAAAGACAAAACATTAGCGCTCAATGTGAATAGAAATTCTATTGTTTAATTTCTCTCAAATTGTGGTCATAATAATACAGATATACATAAACTTGTGTATATAAAATAAATTTATATTAGGGTCATTAAAACAAGATAAATATGATTACTTAAATATTTGTATCAGCAACTTGTAAACTAAATAGATGCATTAAAAGAAGAATTTGTAACTTAATGTCATTTTCGAGGGAACATGTTTTGTGTATTTTATTTCATTGTTATCTTAGGAAAACAATATAGTAAAAACCCTGGAGTGTAATCAAGTATATCTCACGCAACATAAAGTAATTGCAAAGCTAACAAACAAAGCCAGTTGTGTATTTGTACAAGGATATACAAGATATGACTATCTCAACACCAGCGTGATAGCTGTCTCCGACCTCGGTGACGGTTTTAAAGACTCACAACTAAATATATTGTCAAAAATACTGTAAACATCTGAAAATTATTTTTGAAAGTTTTACTCAAAAATAATAGAGATGATGGGATAAACATTTTTTTTCATAAATAAAAAAAATAAAAAGGAGCCTAAAAGGAAGGTAGACCCTTACTCTCTTTAAGGTAAATAAATACATATCACCTATCAGTCGATATTAATATTAAAATGGATATCAACAGTTACATAATAATTAAACTACCTAAACACTAAAATGAATGCTTGTATGATTTAATCTATACAAAATAAGATTAAAGAAATTATGTCCACTATTCTTTATGACATGGTTAAAATAAGAATTCTTTATATTTTGAAAATGAAACTTTCTAGAATTAAATTAAGACAAGGTTACTTTCAATAAATGACAATGTCTTACCTACACATGTAACAATATTTATATCTTTCATAATTAAAAATATGAAAATAAAAATGTTGCTTATTTTAAAGTTTTTATTTTACTTATATTTTAGAATTCTTGATATTATAACATGCCTGAACCATTTTCATAATAATGTTAACTATAAGTAGAATATGCAAATAACTTAAATTTAAATAAACTAGATTTATAAATAACAGATAATATAAAATTCCTGGAGTACAAAATATAAAATTAACATTTGTAAACTCATTTTAACTAATTAGAAACTGAATAGTAACAACAATGATTAGTTTTCATCATTCTAATAGGGAAAAATGATATTCTAATGCGTGGCCTCGGGTGCGACTTATTATTATGAGAGAAGCGACACTACCATGACATCACCTACAACCCTCAACTAGGACATTGTCGCATTGACCTATTAAATACAGACGCATGCAGGAACATTTCCACCATCTCAAATGAACAGAAAACATTCTCATCAACCAGGTTCAACGAAAGATATAATTAAATAAAATATCTACTTACTTTGTGCCTCCGATGGATTTACACTCGCTAAAAATAGAAGTGCCAGTGGCAAACACAAAGCAGTTCGTCGCATCATGACGGGGACGTCTCCAGGCAGAATATAACGAGGAAGTGAAATTTAATTATCTGAGAATTCAATTAGGACTACAACTGATTACAGGGTGCGACTGGAGACCACCAGACACCACCAGGCACCAGGCGCCGATGTACAATGGTGCGCAAAATGGCGCAGCAACAACTACTTTGAGCCAATGAAAAACGAATGATGGATGTCCTTAGACAGCTGTGCTGTCAGATGTCAAATGATATTACAGCACAGATTATACATAAAATTTCGTATATCAGTTATTGATCGTCAAACTTAATAGCTTCAAATGTTGCCATATTTATTGTCCATTAATTAAAACATACTATTCATACGCAGCTGAAACAGTTACAAGTACTTAAAAAAATTAACAAGCTCATATGTAATATAGGCATATTTTATCAGAATAAAGAAAATAAAACTAATTTATTAAGTAATATATTATGATATTTATAAAGCAACGATTTACAGCAGTTGTACGAAATATAAACAAAAAAGCGTACTAGTTAAAGAAAAAGAATAACGAGTATAAACTATAGATTCAACAACTAGCCTGTTTTTCTCAATTTTGCTGAGAATATATTTTTTTAAATACATTTATTTATTGGCAAATATTAACTGGACCAATGCATATTGGGAAACATATAGGAAGTTTGGTGAAATGGTATTTAACATCTACTTCTGAAACATCTTTGCTTTATCACTCTGGGTATACTTGGATTTGTATTTTAAGCAAGTGTCACATTGTTAAGGAACTGTATTCTATTGTAAAATGAAAGACGTGGTAGAGGGCTAGTTTATTGGCGGTGGTGGGGGGTGGTTACGCCCATATGCGCAGTGTGGTGTCCCAGGAGGCGGTGGCGAGCGCAGTGCCGTCGGGCGCGAGCTGCACGCGCGCCACGCGGTGCTCGTGCCCGCACAGCACGCACACGCGCGTGGCGCGCAGCGCGTCCCACGCGCACGCCGTGTAGTCGCTGTAGCCCGCGAACACCAGGCGCCCGCTCAGCGACCACTCCACCGAGTTGACGCCGAACAGCAGCGACTCCTTGCCGTAGCGCGCCACCTCGCGGTCCGCGCGCAGGTCGAAGAGGCGCACGAGCGCGTCGTCGCAGCCCGACGCCAGCGAGTCGCCCGA
>JAATLQ010031227.1:0-10589 GCA_013421005.1 Heliconius erato x Heliconius himera | reverse complement strand
GTCACTTTGTTATGTTTACTTTTTACATTTATAATCTGTTAAATCAACGATTAAATTTTTAAATTTTTGATTTGTTAAAAAAAAAAACAAAATAAAAAAAACTACTTTTATTCATATAACATCCTTGTTTTGTTGTGAATAATGCCTTATGACATCAGTTTCGTAACAAATATTATCAGTATTGTTACTCATCAGTTACGTTACGAATTCGAAAATGTACACTTTTCTGAGTATGACCCGTACAAGTTTTTCTTCGCATTAAATACTCACGGCAAATGCTAATATTAATATTTGCATAAATATGATTAAGTTAAAAACTTAGAAATAATGTTATACTTTAATGATTTCAAGAGAAACGTATTATATTATAAATAAATATAATAAAATATTTTCATTTATTATGTACATACTCATACAATTTACAGAAATAAGTATTTAAGCCCTTAGGGACACCTATTTAATAATAATAAAAATATTTTTATCATTATTATCTATTATTAAATAAGTTATGATTATTATCTATACATTACTTACATTACTATTACGATTATTATCGAGTTTCAAACTATGTTTCTTTGCTAGAAATATTAAAATCGATTAATTTAGCTTCTATGTGACATGATATAAAACAAATTACATCCCATTCGTCAATGAATCGAGTGTAAATAAAAGGCTAGTCAGGATGAAACCAGTCTCGAGGTCGATAATGAAGTAGACTAATCAATTTAATCAGTACATATATAGAATTAAACTATATAAAAAAACTAAACCACAGAACAATACTAAAAAAATAAATATTTATAAGATATTGGTATAGAGGTAATATGACTATAAGTAAATATATTTTATTATTTAACAAGTGTTTTCTGTAACTCTGCTGCATAAAAAAAAATCAGCCTCACGCTGTATCCCGCATACAGCACGTACAGCAGAGGGAACCTATTGCACACACTCCGTTCCCCACTTTCTGCCGAATTCTGGAGGCATTGCGTGTTGAGTGGCAGAACTCAACGCCGCGCTTAACCTCGACGCCAGAGCGAAGAAATGGAAATATACATTTAAGTAAATATTTCACATCTCTTCGAGAGAGGATCGAACCCACAACCAGTCGGTTTTACAGTCACGCTTTGTGTCGCTGCGCCACTACTGGCCTCTGTTGCATAAATATAATAAATAATTTTAAGAACACGCAAGTGCGTTAGTTGCATTGTTTTATGTAAAATTATGTAGAAATTTATTGTTCGTTATTTAACACCTTAGTCTTGGAAAGAAGCCAACATGTTTGTGCGGAACTACCTGTCGATCACTTTACCGCTTCCTCTGGTTATTATTAGTCTTTTTTTATAGCAGAGTAGGCTGAGGGAACCTGGGAACCTAGTGTTAAGATGTTCTCAAAATCTATATATTCTAAATATATATATTTTCCATCGAATTTTAGAGACATTGCGTTTAGAGTAGCTGAACTCAACGCCGCGCTTTAGCCCGTTATCAGAACGAGAAAATGAAAATATTAAATAATATTATTATATTAAAGCTCTGCTTATAAAAGTTATTATATCAAAGTTAACATATTTAAAACAACTATATATTTAAATATTTGTCTATTATTGTGGTACTTAAAATCTTGCATTTCAATATAAAAATAAGAAAAATATATATGTATGTTAATGCAAGAAATTAATACTAAGGAAATAGCAAAAGGAAGTCGTACGTAGTTGAAACTAAATTTTCATTTGCCAACATCGTAAAAAAATTGATTCACATTATTCAATTTTGATAAATGATCAATACAGCGTTATATGACACGTGTGGGTGGGATGGGTATTTTTTCATACAACATTTTGCCTCGATCAACCTGGCCTGTAGCCAAGTTTTATTAGATAATATCTGTACATCTTCTTTTCTTTGACTGTTAACCATATGTCTAAAGGTTCCATTTAGTTTATTTGTCTTAATTTTGTATTTTTTTAATATATTGTTATTCGTTAATACTGAAAGCCAATGTTCTTGATAATTTTATAAAACAAAACGAAATCATATTAAATGATATTAAATTTTGATGAATTTGGTGCAATTTAATATCTAAATAAATTTTATTATTTAATTTAATATTAAACAATACAGCAGCTTAGCAAGCAATAAAACAACATAAAGAAAGAATGTTAACATATATAGTTATTAATTTTAAAATATTATCTTAACATCGACTGGAATATATATGAATTAATAATAACATAAAAATTGAAATATACCAAAGTATATAGCAGTAAAAATAGTATAGTAATAAAAGTGAGTGCACTTTTGTACACTCTTCTTTTCATATAAGATTTAAGAGATAACTTGAAACTACGTAAACACTGATGTAATATTGAGAAAATTTTTATTGTGAATATTTAGTTAGTGCACGTCAACGTCACGCGCACATGTGTATAAAATGTTAACACCCAATACACATTAAAATTAAATAATAGCTCAAGGCCTGTTTATTTCGGTTTTATACCACAGTCTACGTCTCACGATATATTTTTTCTATTATCAACTACATCCTGTCACAAATTTTATGATTAAAATCGATTTCTGATGGAAACTTATAGCTTATATTTTAAGTAGGTACATACAAATTATACTACTCAAAACTTACCCACAGTAAAGCTATAATAGATATAGCTTTGCACTTTGCTTTTGGTTATATTAATATTTTTTGTAATATTAATTTATTTAAATCAGCTTTGCGCTGAATCTCGCACACAGCAGGGTAGGCAGAGAGAACCTTGAGTTAAGACACCCCGTTACCAACTTTCCGCCGAATTCTGAAGACATGACGTGCTGAGTGGAGGAACTCAACGCCGTGCGTTGCCTCGACACCAAAGCGAAGAAATAGAAATATAAATTTAAATAAATATTGCATTTCCTCGAGTGGGGATCGAACCCACAACTAGTCGCGTTTATAGTCACGCTTTGTGCCTCTGCGCCACGACTGGCCTCTTTAATTTATTGAACTTAATTTATTTAACATTATTATAATAATAAATTTTCAATACTAGATAGCACTCCATCGTCGTGGAGGTCTTTGTCCAACAGTGGGCAGCGTAAGGCTGAGAACGAACTGGGTACACTTGCACTGATAAACAATCGGCCAAGGTTCATTTAAATCTAAATAACATTTTATTTTATGACATTAAAATAAACTAACTTAGATAAAATTCCTTTACGTAAACTTTTTTCTATTATAAGTTAATAAAGTAAGTATCATTAAATATTTAATTATTATCTCTGAATATTTCGATAAATGAAAAGGCGAAAGGTTATCGTCATTGACACAAAATAATATTTTTCAATTGAACTAATTTTTTAAATAGATTAAAATTATTTCTAAGAGAAGTAACTAAGATCATTTTGCAATATTAGCTACAATATTTTTACATTTCTTAATAACTGTAGATCTGAAATATTAATTAAAAAATCAGCTTCACGCTGTATCCCGCACACAGCAGAGTAGGCAGAGGGAACCTAGTGTTAAGACACTCCGTTCCCCACTTTCTGCCGAATTCTGGAGGCAATGCGTGTTGAGCGGCAGAACTCAACGCCGCGCTTCTGCCTTCTTCTTGCCTCGACACCAGAGCGAAAAAATGGAAATATAAATTTAAGTAAATATTTCATCTCCTCGAGTGGGGTTCGAACCCACAACCCTTTGTGCCCCTGCACCATGACTGGCCTCTGAAATATTATAATAGAATATAATAATAATATCCAGACAGATCTAAAGTAGTATATTATATAAATGGCGTGAGCCCATTTCATTACCGAGGCGGAAAATTACTTCCCTGGAGAAAATCGAAATAAATTAGGCGTACCCACAGATGTCATAGTATCAAACTAAGGTTATTATTAACGACCTATTTAATTATGTGAGGCCGTTGTGGCGCAGGGGCACAAGGGTGTGATTGTAACGCGACAGTTATAGGTTCGATTCCCGTTCCGGAGAAATGAATTTATTAATATTTTACTTTTTCCGCCATTCAGTACGCAATGCCTCAAAAAATTGGGCGAAAAATGGGGAACGGAGTGTCTTAACACTGGGTTCCTCTATCTATTCTGCTATATGCAGAATACATTCAAAAGCTGTTTTTTTTTGCATTAATTTTTTGGGGTCCCGCTGTCCACTTTTCATTCAATTACAGTTTTGCCTTGCATATTATTCGGCACATTAAACGTGCTCTTGTATGAAAAGATAACAAAATTTTAAACTATCATCTTTATTTAACCTTCACTGATAATATGATGATTTATTTAGCAAATGAATCATTTAAAAATTTGAATAATTGGAGAAATAAAGTGTTATACTAAGACGTCACGGGATTTTTTCTAATGATTATGTAAATAATCAGATTGGATTTTATGGTTTGTAGGCTTGATAAAAAAAATATTTGTTATTACTATTATCTAAATTTATTATAAATAGATTTTGTGAATTATATAAATTGAATTCGCACTTATTTTCCAAATTTCTATATCTACAAAGAAAAAAACTTTATTGAAAGCAAACGTATTATTTGCTTATTTTTATAAAGAAAATATTACTTTTATCGGCGTTGAGTTCTGCCACTCAACACGCAATGCCTCCAGAATTCGGAAGAAATTGGGGAACGAAGTGTCTTAACACTAGGTTCCCTCTGCCTACCCTGCTGTGTGCGGGATACAGCGTGAAGCTGATTTATTTATTTTATTTACTTTTATCAATTTTAATGCAAAGAGAAACGCTGCACCAATAGATACACGATCAGTCCTATAAAATTGGAAAATTTAGAAATTCTATAATTTCATTTAACTATTGAGCCTTCAAAACATCGTAAAACTAACACCGCATCAATAACCTTGATATATAATTAATGTATGAAATTTACATATGTATATACATTTACATTTTATGGTGACCACAGCCGTAATCTTCTTTATATTTTTTTATTTAATTTTGAATTTATTTAAAAACTTTAAATTATTTATTTCTGAGCTTTAGTTAATCTTTTTGTGGGTGGTCCTGTGTTTCGATATTTGTTAGACGCATAAGTTGTGCATATAACACAAGTATCAAAACTGAAACTTCTTTTTTGTGCCAGCCAGCCGTGGCGCAGGGGCACAAGTATATGGTTATAAATACGACAGGTTGTGGGTTCGATATCCACTCAAAGAAATGAAATATTTAAAATTTTTATTTCTTTGCTCTGATGTTGAGACAAAGCGCGGTGTTTAGTTTCACCACGCAACACACAATGCCTTCAGAGTTCAGCGAAAAGTGAGGAACGGAAGTGGTTCCTAGGTTCCCTCTGCCTATCCTGCTATGTGCGGGATTACAGCGTAAAAAAAATAATTATGCTTTTAATTTTAAACTCACCAAGCGTCTGATTACTTAAAATGTAATTGTGATATAAATTATGATAACATTTTTCCATTTCTTACGTGCTACGGCCGCACCTGCGAGCGCGGGCAATAACTATCTTTTTATGTAGAACATTTGTAATTTATGGGCAATTTTAATTTTAAATGACTTTTTTCTCCTCGTTTTAAACATATACCTATATTTCTCATTTGAGTAATATTTTTTAAACAACATTCACTCTAACTATAAATAACAAAATAACGACTTCTCATAAATTTTGACAGTTTTACTTTTAGATTTCTAACCAACGTGGTTTCTTTTGTTTCTTTCTTTGTTTTGCATTATTTTTAATGAAAATTTCCTTTTTGTACTCATTAACAAAACTATGAAGGCTTAATGTATTTTTTTTCTCTTAATGTGTTTTAAAATAGGCCAGAACTGATTACTTTTTTAGAATCAAAGTTAATCTTTTAGCGAAACGTCCACCCCGAAGCGAGGAAAACATCATCTGCAAAATCCATCAGTCTCGAACAAGTGTAAGTAATTCTTGTTTTGTATAATAATTGTGTTAAGTACTAATTTACTAAGAAAACTGGTATAGATCTAGAAAAATCAAGAAAAAAAAAATTTTCAAGCCTTATTTATTTTATCTACTTTGTAACTTCTACTTAGAAGACTACTTCGTAGTTACATTTTCAACTTAACGCTATATCCCACATGTGTGCACGGCGGGGGCCTATTGTTAAGACTCTCCGCAACCCACTTTCCGCCGAAATTTCAGATTTCGGCGAAATTTCAGATTTCGGCGGAAAGTAGGGTAGCAGCATTGTGTTTCGAGTGGCAGAACTCAACGCCGTAAATTAGCTTCGAAAATAAATAACGAAAAAGGACATTATTTAAACTAGTTACACAAAGTAGCAAATGCTATATACTATAGATAAAACTTAGTTCAAATAAATTTTATTAAGAGTGCTTACAGACATCTTCAAAGAGCCCGCTGGCAGTTCTTATCGTCCTGCAGAACTGTACCGACAAATTATTACTGAGTCGCGTCCAGACGCGACCTCTGGCACTCCAACTCCTTATCAGGTTAATGTGTGTCTATTTGCAAGCTTAGAACAGTTGACAATGCAATGCTCTTATCATTTTATGTTAATTTAGATATTTTTTATGCTATAATTTTTATTGGACCTTTAGTTGTTTTAAATAATTATTGAAATATATAAAAAATGTTTATTATGTGAATGTACTTTCGTTATTGGAACGTGTATTATTGTTAAAAAAATATGAAATATTATTTGAAAGGATATTCTATCAACTTTTTTACTTTCTAAATCGATTATTAAAATTTTATTATTTATTAGTTATTGATAAAACTATACATTTCTTATGTATATTCTTAACATTTAGAATTTGAGTCTAATGGTATAATGATCAAAAAGAAATAAAAACACTTATTTGCGAACAACAAATAAATGTCAACGCCTACACTGGCAATAATGTAAATGTCTTGAAAATAATATATTTATTTATAATACATTTTTGATGTAGTTCATATTTATTTACATTATTATATTATTTTATAATCTCGTTGATTGTAGCAAATAATACGTAGAACATTATTTTGAATAGTACTACCTACAATATTTATTACCTACTTGGATATTCAAATATAAAGCCTCCATTGCACTACTCAAAAAAACACAAATTTTAAAAGCTTTATTTCAAAATTTTAAAAAAATTACATTTCTTTTAAATTTTAGCAAAATTTTCTTATTCCATAAGTCGGTCAATGTCAAAAAAAAAATATATAAAATTTTATTTAAATGCCATAAAGCAATAGGTACAACCTAGCGAAGTGCATTCATCGATTATTTTATCGTATTTTATTTTTCATTCTACTATAAATTACAATATCCGTAATGTAAAGTTTAATAAAACGTTAAAACTAGTATTTATGAATGCTCATCACATATTATATAAATATAATTGCCTACAATTCCTTCTACGATGTATTTTTAAATTGATGCAGTAGTAGTAACGTACAATTTGCTTGATATTAACAGCGTTCTTTAGAATCCAAGTACAATAAATGCAAATTACTACTATAAAGTCATATTCAAAAATAACTAAATTATTAAAAAATATATATATTTTCTAGCGTCCTGTCGACCGAACACGGCAGGATAGGCACAGAGAACCTACTATTACCTACTATTTAGTATCAAGACACTCCGTTCCTCATTTTCCGCAATTCTGCAGGCATTGTGTGTTGAGTGGCGGAACTCAACGCCGCAGCTTGCGTCGTAAATAAACATTTTAGTTCCTCGAGTGGGATCGAACCCACAACCAGTAAAATTTACAGTCCCACTTTGTGCCCCTGCGCTACGAATGGCCTCAGTAAGTAATAAAGTAAACGTAAACAATTTTAACAAAATATATTTATTTAGTATTAAAATATATTTTAATAACTTATGGCAATAAATATAGAGACGGCACTCCAAAGGCTGCGCTCCAACGTCGCGCCGCGTCGGCGCTTTTGATGTGGAATAGCGAGATAATTACAAAATTAACGATCTGATAGTTCGAGGCAGTTTTATCGCACTGACCGCGCTATCTACAGTCTACAACGGCCGTATCGCTTGCACCAATTCACAGATTTCAGGCCTTGAAACTCGTTAACCGATTTAGCGACTTCCAAATTGAACGCCGGGGTCGCTCACATTTCTATATGAGTAATGCAATTGCAAAAAATAATTGAATTATCACATCTAATGTAGATTTGAAAGGCGTCGATGCAATATTAACAGTAGTTTATTATTAAAGAATGTCTATTTAACATACTAGCTTATAGCATTTTTTGGAGAACATCGTGAAACCTCTAAAGTTCTTTAATATTTTTCAATTTGACACTGTATCTGGCATACTGCACAGTAAGCAGAGGGAACCTAGAGTTAAGCCATTCCGTTCCGCATTATTCAAATATTACATTTCCTCAAGTGGGAATCGAATTTAGAACCTGTTGCGTTTGAAGTCACACGCTTGTCTGTCTGGCCACGCTACGACTGGTCTTAAAAATGAAATATAAATTATATACGGTTAACAAAATATAGAATTTATAATATGATAGCATCACGCAGCTCTCCGCATAATTAAGATCTTTATCTGTACGTTTCTACATAAACCTTAATGTCTGCAAGTTAACAATGATAATTGACTTTTATCGTGTACTTAGTTACTAAAACATTTTTACTTTATATTATATTTTATTTTTTTTAGATTTAATATTTTTATGTTATTTTATAACTATACTTACATAAACTTTGTAATTGTTGTTTAATTTTTATATTTATTAATAATTCATTCGATATTATAATTTATTATTTTAAACATACTTTTTTTTCGATTTATCTACTCAAAACAAGTAGATTTAATTAAGTTTTAGAAGTTAAAAAAACTCCTATAACATTTTGAGAACAATAAATATTTATTTACAATGTAAATGTGTAAATAAATATTTCACTTCGTCGAGTGGGAATCGAACCCAATTTACAATTTTTTTTAACTTTCGCTACTTTACCTAAGGACCGTCGAAAAGTTATCTTTTAGTCGTCTAAAAATACATGCTCCAGACAAACAATACCACAAATAAAGTGTCTCTAACTAACAAGCAAACAGACGAGACAAAACCGAGCGCCTAAATAGATGGCAAGGCTAATGGCACAATGGAGGCGTCAATAGAACATTCCCGGCCCGACCTGTAACCTGATTACAGAGTTTATTGGGTCACCGGCTACTCGATTATAATATTTAAATGATATTTTAAAAGTATGAATAAATATATAGAGGTCAGTGGCGCAGGGGTACGAGTGTGTGACTGTAAATGCGACTGGTTGTGGGTTCGATTTGCTCTCGAGGATGTGGAATATTTAATATTTTCTCTTTTTGTTCGGTAACGAGACAAAGCGTGGTATTATTTCGGCACTCAACATGCAATACCTGCGGAATTCGGCGGAGTGAGGAATGGAAGTGTCTTAATAGTTTCCCAGGTTCCCTCTGCCTCTACTACTCTGCTATGTGTGGGATACAGGGCGAAGCTAAAAAAACCATACATTTTAATATTGACTTTTCAATATATCTATAAAGTGAAAACTCTAAGCTTTGATTACATTTTTGTAAAATTTAAAATTAAGTAGCTACTTCGCATACAGAAAATTTTAACAATAACAAAAGGAACAGGGGCATAATTTAACGCTACCTACTAAAGAGTAATCTAGCAGAGAGAACCTAATGTTAAGACACTCCGTTCCCCATTTTCCGCCGAAATCTGGATGCATTGTGTGCTGCGTAGCGGAACTCATTGCTGCGCTTGACCTCGACACCAGAGTGAAAAAATGAAAATAATATATATTTCTTATCCTCGAGTGGGATTCGAACCCACATTTAGTCGGGTCTACAGTTACACACTTATGGCCTCTTATTCATTTTCATTGCAATTAATTTCATTTCATTTATTGTGCATTAGTTATCATTAAGAAACTAGTATTTGTTCACGATGGACATGTCTGTTCATGTTGTAGTTTGTAGGTAATGAAACGTTGAGCAATAATACACTTAATAATTATAATATGTAAATGTGTAAAAATATATTATATTCAAATTGTAAGGCTAAAAGGGGCCGTTCAAGTATTACGTAAGCAGTTTTTTTGCAATTATTGACCCCCTCCTACCCTATGTCATCAAAAATAAGCAATCCTCTTACCCCCTCCCCCAATGCTTACGTAAACATTGGCATATACATTTTTTTAAGGTATTTTTTATTGATATTTTACTTGTATCTACATATATAAAAGGACATGTTCCTATTCACTGAGGTAAGACGCACGCACAGCCGTAACCGCTGATAGTAGAAACCTGAAATTTGGACAGATTTATATTTGGAAATCCACTAAGAAGAAAATTTTAACACCTTAAGAAAGAAATTTTTTTCTGCTTACGTAATTACTCTCTAGACCCCCCCACCCCCATGTCATCAAAAATAAGCAAACCCAAGACCCCCCCGCCCCCCTACAGTGCTTACGTAATACTTGAACGGCCCCAAATCAACAATATATGAAAATTGAATAGATTTAATATACATATTAGGTACATGAGGCCAGTCGTGGCGCAGGGGCACAAAGTGTGACTGTAAACGCGACTGGTTGTGGGTTCG